>JAECUM010000892.1:0-133848 GCA_016617855.1 Megalonaias nervosa
GGAGGAGAAGGAATTTGGAGAAAAGTCGAGGAGGAAGGGGAGAAGGAAGTGGGAGAAATAAGAGAGAGAAAGGATACAACAGATGAGTAGAAATACAATGACAGGTGGAAATCAATCTCACACTGCTAATCAAGTGATGCAATAGGCTTATTAAAGGGTTGAGTGGAAGGAATGTAATTGGAAATTTGAGTCATTTGATTATTGAATTGTTATTAAACATTTATTCATTGAATTTCAACCTTTTTGTATATTTAACCATCTAACCGTCGGCATTGCTGACTGGGGGCTCGGAGCTTCACATCTACCTTTTACTAAATTTAACTTCCAACAAAATAGAGCCTGGGTGGGACTTCTATAATAGTTTAAATAAAACATGGTGAGCACCCCACTCCAACCATAACAATCCTCAGAAATGTGTTGCTCCCGACTTTTAGATCATTGGTCATATTTTTCACAATAATAATGATATCCGAGAAATTCGGTGATACTCGTAATGGCATCGAAATGCTCCTGATAATATCGTGAATGTATTTTACGTCTGGGAAATCGGGCCCTCGAAACACCAGAGTTCCACGAACCACTTGAGGTATACTTTTATCGTATAGCGTTGAACAAAGACATTTTGAAATTTCTCTTTCGATATGCCTGCCCGCTGTAACAAGAGTTATGATTTTCCAGGCTCTTTTCCATTCTGCGGTTTCGTTCTTGTCGGCATACATTCGACCCACGACGGAGGCTTGGGCTAACCACGTCTGATCTTGGGAGCTGTTTATTTGGATATTTGGATGATGCTGCGTTTGGTAATGCAAATGTTGTCCACCAATAACACTTTTCTGTGTCCGCACCCTTTCGGAGGGGAAACACGGGTCATGTAAATTGTGGCTTTACCTTTGGTGGTGCGAAACTCGTCATTGGTGTTTTGGACATGTTAAATTCTGTCGATAACATTTTAGGGTGTCAGTTCTGCCGGCGTGCTAAACTCGATCCAGACGGGCGACTTCAAACTGTCGTAATGAATGGAGAGTCTCAAACGATCATCTTCTTTGACTTGGCATTGTTGTTTCAGTGTCCCAAACAAAGAATCCTTCAAATAGGTGATGAAACCTTCTACTTTCTCGGGCGGCACTTCGGACTTGAACTCTTTACATTTTACCGTTAAGCTGTGGTTCTAAATTTTCTGAAAGTGCGTTTTTTGTATCTCTCATATATGGTAAAAATAGTCGGGAGCTGCCGAACAACTTTATTTGCGGTGGTCTGTCTTGGTCTTGGGGTAGAAGTTGTGGGTATTGTTTCGGGCTTTCTCATGTCGTCTTGGATTTCAGCCAACGCCTCACCTCGTGTGTCAGGTAACACGACACGTCGTTGCCTCTTGGTTTCTCAATGTAATAGTATGATAGTTTCCACTTGATTGCCGATTCAGATATGATCATTCTCTTTATATATACCCCTCTCTCTATCTACTTCTTGCTGTGATAATGGCTGAATTATGCGTACGACGTTGCCACTCAAACACCCCGTCCGTATTGTACCCTTATTTTTAAAACCTACCACAAGAAGAAAGGTCCCAGGAGAGAGTTCCTGCCATCAAGAGAGAAGGTACTGCTGTTAGGACGAGTACGTACTCTAGAAACCACACTGTTCAGCAAAGGTGTCTCTTTCTCCTGTCATTTCTACTTCGTCGTTGACCATGATGCCTGCCAACCCTGATTTAACACCCATGTTTTCTAATTTATGACTTTAAAAAAATTGTAACATTTTAAAAGAACGTTTCCCCCTTCGACCTCAACGACGACGTTTTCTACTGCTTTTACTACTGCTGTAGCAAGCTACTAAGGTTATCTCTCCTAAGACCAAAGTACAAGGCATAGCAGGTGTGCTATGAAGTTTACTGGATTTATCCAAACAACAACTCTCACGCGAACCAATAATGTTACAGTTCAGTATGTATTGTGGCAAGAAAAATAGTACAGCACACAACACAGGATTGCAAATTCACACTAGTCTGTCAGCCCGGCAATGGTATTATGTTACCACACTGCCTACTTTCAAGTTACAACAAAACAATACGTCACTCATTCTAAGTGACTTCACTGGCCAACCAATATCTTTCTGCCGCCTTAGCTTCGAATCGGCCTAAGTTGCAATTTACACGGTGAGAAGATCAAACTTGTTTTTTCTGCACCTGACCACTACACTGCCTGTCCTGAATTTAGAACCAAACAATATGTCACTCATTGTAAGTGATTTCATTGGCTTACCGATATTTTCTGCCGCCTTAGCTTCGAATCGGTTTCCGTAGCTAATCACACAGTGAAAAGATCAGATGTGGGTTTTTCTTTGTTGTTGATTTTTTGTTTGTTTGTTTTTTGTTTTGTTTTTTGCGCCTGACCACTAGTTGCTTTACAACGAAATAATCTAACGCACAAACAATCGTATAATTTGAGATCTATGGAAACTGTGTCAGTCTTATTGCGAAATATACCACGGAATGTTTGGATGTAATTTTTTGTGATATCTTGACGTCTACATTTTCGAAAGAAGGATTTAGCAGAATATCTTTCCAGTACAATCTTGTGATATTTTACAGCAAAGGTGTATTTTTTCCTCTCTGTGTGATTAAAAAAAAAATACGATGTGTGTATTACAAATTCGTTGAAAAAATATACTATACAAATGTCAGTGCCTTGATAATTTTAAAAGTAGAAATAAATTACTCTCTCTCTCTCTCTCTCTCTCTCTCTCGTAATGTCAATTCTCTCTCTCTCTCTCTCTCTCTCTCGTAATGTCAATTTTCTCTCTCTCTCTCTCTTGCATAAACACACACACAATATAGTTTCTTATGAAATGATTTAGACTGAAATCATAATGGCATCTGTTCCCGACTTAAGATAACTTAATGTGCCAGTAGTCTTTTTTTTCAAAACACGTACACCCCTAAAATATAAATCTTGCGTTTAGTTGTGTTTGAGCTGTCAGATATCTTAGCTATGTGTATGGGTAGGTAGTACTAATTTTGCACATGGATTATATGAAATCTTGAGTTTAGATGTGGCTGTGGATGTCAGGTGTCTTTGCTTTAGGTATGAGTAGTCCTATTTTGGCGCTGCAGTGTGTCACTAGAAAAATATTTAGTGTTAGATATATCGTTTTCCGAAGAAGAACATAACAAACACTAAAAACAAGCCCTCTGCTTTACATTTTAAGAATACCTTTAGCATAACTAGCTCAATTATGCACTCTTATTGTAGAGTTAAAACATGCGTTTAGGGGAAAATGTAACAAGTGTCTGTCCTATTTTCTCTCAGTTGACTTAAAAGTGTAATAGAACAAGGCTTTTTCTTTGGTGCTGTTTTCCCTGTCCTTGGTTTATCTAACTTTGCAACAATGTAGCTTCAAGGCGTGTGCTGCAAAACATGGCATCCTTAAATTTGGGAGGGGTTATGCGGCAAGCGTTACTGCAGTCAGTCGATATAAATAATACAGTAACTTTTATTAAATTGATGAGTGGAAAAATTGCCAATGAACATTTTTAACATAGAATTTGCTGTTATCTTCAGAAACTCACAAAAAGGTAACCTCATCTTAATTTGTCTTGTCCTATAACACCGCAAAATGACAGAACAAAAAAATTGGTGTGCTACGTTTCTGTCTTTTACCAATCTCTCTCTCTCTCTCTCTCTCTCTCTCTCTCTCTCTCTCTCTCAAAACACTCGTCTCCAGACTAGAGTTTCGTCTCTTCTACAGTCACTCAATACAGTAACTGTGTGTGTGTGTGTGTGTGTGTGTGTGTGTGTGTGTGTGTGAAAACGCCTTTGCTATACCGACAGTCTCCGATAAAGTAGTGTGTCAGAAATGTTTAAATGCAAATTGTCCTGATTCAAACATGAACCGATTTTCAATATTTAGTTCGGAGTGAAAAATGTTACGGTACAATAAATCTTTAGCTTGACAATAAATAGGTAATGACTTGCACTGCATGTCTTGAATCTTGGGAGGAAAATATGAAAAGATAGGTCAGAATACAAGATTCTCCTAGGCTAAGTCAAATGTATCAATGTATAAAACCTAATGTTTGCAGTTGATTTCAAACTGCCGATACACCAAGACCTGTTTTTCTTTCACTGTTCTCCTGTTTTTGGTTTAGGGAATTTTGTAACATGGTAATCGTCTCCAGGCGTGTGTGCAGCTAAACATCACGTATTAACAAATGGGGCATACAGTAAATGGTACTGCAGTCATTTGACAGTAACTATAACAATGCTGTTTATACAATCGACGAATGAAATAAAAAAAAATTGCCAAGGAGCAATTTCTCGCATAGGCTGTATCGTTGTTTCCTTAAGCTCATAAAAGTGTTACCTCTCTGTATGAAATAAACCAGCGGGTTGTGAAGTTTTTACTATCTCTGATAATATTTTATTGTGTACACTTCGATCACAGTAACTATTCAGGCAGCTATGTCAACACGGTCTGTGCGAGTGACTGGGCATGATTTGACCTTAGTACACCTGGCGTTTCAATTTTTTCAGCGTTCCGGTCGACGCTCGGAGTTTCCTGTCGAGCCCCTTCCCTTCCCTAGCTTGGACTACCTAACACGAATGTGTGAGCCGAGTCCCACTCCTCTAGTAATCAGGTGCCCCGAAGAGAGTTTAAGCAGGGAAACCAGGGTGACGTCACAAGGATTGTGCTCAATCACACCAGACGTCTTATAATGCAAGTGGGGACAGCTTCGCAACAAGTGTGTGACGTTGCTATTCTCAATCATTATGTTCCACGGTCGCTGGGCGTGATTACCCCGAAAACAAGACTGAAGTAATAAGCATACTTTGTATGCATAAACGCGTACAGGAGCGTGGCTCGAATTCCCTCCCGTACGACTAATTAAATATCCCATGTGGGAATAAATTCGTCACACATGCACTTGGTGCGAAAGCGACTTAAATTAAAGTTCTGTTGTCAGTATCAGTGATTGTCACCCAAGAGGAAAGACTACAGTTAAGCCATGTCAGGCGGGAAAGTAGGCAGAGGACTTGATGGTAAGGTCGGTGCAGCTCTTAGAACAAATAGAGTATACACTAAGTCGTGTGCGCGGGGAAGTGCCTGCACTTCAAACAGCAAAAGGTCTTGTCAAAAATGTAGCAGCAGTGGAAGCAGAAAAGATTTAAGGCCAGCTGGAGAGAATGAAAAGGAGGAGCATCAGTAGATAGAACGCGTCATTACCAAATAGATGAAGGTCCTTGGAAAAATTTAGAAAATTGGGCCGTCCAGACTGGATCCCCATCGAGGAGACAGAAGAGTAAATTGTTCCGAAATCATCATGGAAGAAATGGTGGAGTGAACAGAAAAAGGAGATACTTCTCAATCATTGCCATTGTCTGTTTTGTGTGTGTTCGTCTATGCTATGTGCATAGGTTTATTTGTTTGTCTAGGTTGACCACGACTAAACTTAAGTGGTGCGTTGAACTGTAGAAATGTTCAATTTTAACATTACTATACCCGTTAGAGGCTGTAAAAAGGTTTCAGACTATATATTCTTAGACTCCATAACTCACATGGGATCAACACTATGGACCCATTTTAATACAGTATTACCCATATGTATATACAGTGGCACCTTAATGAGGTCAGCTCGAGCAGTGTTACTGTATCACAACCCAATTGAGGTCAGCCACTTGTAACACTATCCCTTTTGAGGCTATACACTTTGAGGCCATAGAGTCCCAGCATGTTAACCTATGGGCTATTTTCACATAGGATTTCCCACTTGAGGCCCAATTGCTCCCTTTGAGTCTCAGGTGGCCCATATAAATACTAGTACCTGCAGCATTTTGTTGTTGTTGTTGTTGTTTTTAAAATTATTTTCTTTATTATCTGCTGCCAGCTGTGGTGGAAGCAGCATCAGAGCGCAAACTGAGCGAGTTACCATATATAAGGGGAGGGGACAACTGGGCGAATTATTGGTCAGGCCAGCGAGGCAACACCTAAGAAAAGGCTAGGAGTAGGCATATGACGCCATTAGGAGAGGCACTCCATCCTGAAAATAGCAGAACGAGGAGAGGAAGCCCTCCTGCCACCGGGAAAGGAATCAGCTGGTGGAACCCGGCCAATTTATTTACACGTTCGTCGGACCAGCAACAAAAGAACAGTCACAAGTCCCAGTATCATGCTAGCTTCCAGGAAGACCTTCTGAAAACAGATCCGAGAGACAAGCCATCCAGATAGGACCGGCTATGACCTCCCGGCAGTTTGGAGGGAAAACCTGTTAGCCCTCACCAGGAATAGAAGTAGGAGATAAACTACCGCTTCTAACTCACAGAGGGACCCAGACCCATGATCCTAGTATATTCTGCGATTCCCGACCCCCCCCACAAAAAATTTTGTTCCCCTCCCAAAAAAAATTTTCTTTGAATATATCTATTTTTGTCTATATACTTGTTTTGACAACTACCGCTTCTAACTCACTCGCTCATCAGAACGCAAGCGTTGGAGTGTAAACATTCTATGGACCACTGCAGATTGCAAAACATAAAACAAATTTGTATTCATCATGGGTCTGAGTCCCTCTGTGAACTAGAAGTGTCGGTAGTTTATCTCCTACTTATATTGATAAAATTAATTGGTTAAATATTATGTATTTTATGAACTATTAATTTTATTAGATTGTCATTTTTCATACAAGATGTACTATGATGCATAATAGCATCACAATCATAGAATACTCTTACAATTCCATATTTGTTAAGCCAAACAAAATCATCAGCTGTTAGCAGAACAAAAACAGAATAACAGATGTCTTGATTCTGGATCATAATAAGCTTTGATGATACTGTTTCGAAGAGCGCTATCATTATCGATTTTTGCTATGATAATGTATCTATACTCTTGCTCCATTATTCTTTATGTTTATACAAAATTTAACAGATCTTGATATTTACTGCCTTAACTATGAGATAGATAGCATTGTTATACTTGAAAAGCCATTGTGTTAGCAGCCTTGCTGTGTGTGTGTAAAATCTGGATGGTTTACAGATGCCATGCCAAAGAAGCTGAACCATTTTAACGTGATAACTGAGGAATCTGATGAGAATAAGATTGCAGAATGGGGTCCCAGACACTGAGATTCTCACATAGGCAGGCATTCAACGCACCCAAACTCTGCTGATGAAATCACATGAGATGGGCAGTCTACATTACCAAGATGACTGAAGAGTGGCTACCAAAGATCTGTGGCCAGCTGAAGGAGGGAAAGTGATCACAGGTTGGTCAGAAGAAATGCTTCAAAGATTCCCTCTAGTCATCCTTGAAATATTTTATCACTGACCCTAAGTCTTGGGAAGGTCTCACACACAGTAACAACATCCTGTGCATTTTCATCCTTACTTGAGACAGACTTTGCACTGAGAACTGCAGAGGCAGTGCAGAAGCATGAGCAGTGTAAATCTCAGAACTGCTGCATACTCTCTGTTGATTAAGCAACCCAAAGCAGTATCTCTTGTCCAGTGTGTAAATTTTGTTACACATGTACATGTATGTTTGGCTTGGAAATCACCAATGGCCTATTGAAGATAGAAAAGAAAGACAGAAAGATAGGTAGGTAGATAGATAGTTTGACCAACATTATCTGACAGACCTTTCATTAAGATTTACTTCAATACCCAAGTCTACCACATAATGGGTGGATTGCCATGAGTATATTGTATATGAATGAGATGATTCTCCAGAACCAAGTTTGCAACAAGTAATGTAATTCGGGTTGGTGCAATTAATCTGATAATTAGTTATTTGATCAATAAGGAACTTAAAAACAATTATTGCTCCAAAAGCTAGGCAACTGATGTTTAGAAAGATATTGTACTGCCATGATAATTAATCTTGTACATTTAAACGTATGGTTTCCTTAGTCTCAACCATGGGAGCTTGACATGACAAAATAAAATGATTACATTCAACCAATATAATCACATATTCTCTCAACCAATGAGAGTACTCAATTCCATTCAGTTCTTGTCATTTAGTAATACCACATGGGAATGAAAAATCATCATATGAGCCTCAATGGAAAAATATTGTTGACTCCTTCTGTGATGTCATATAAAAGAATCAAGCAGAGGAAATGTTAATTGAGTGTTGTACTGTGGCTCATCAATGCATATTTATTCATGATCTGTACTTGCAAAGAAATGAAAAAAAATGGATATAATGTTACTGATAGTAATTAGGGTCCAATCACCCAGCTCTAAATATAATCTAATATCTATCTTTCTAGTGTTCTGGGTCCCGACGAGTATTCCACTAAATGGTTAAAAAGTTAGGTGATTCTGGTTGGCCTATAACAAGGGCCTTTCCTAAATTAAAAATAAAAAGATAAATCTACAATTGTATTCATTGAACATGAATATTTCACTCCAGTGCCCTTGCTAGAACTTATGCAAGGTGTGATGGACTTGCAGACAAATGGAACAGGGTACCAGTAACACTATTGGCATTACCACTTTTGTGGTAGGATATAAAATTAACTGACAATAAGTAATACATCCTGATCAAAGCTAAGACTTTATTTAGTAAATATGCATAATAAATACAAAATTTCACAAAAGTGACATTTTTATAACCTAATATTTGTACAGCTGTTCAAACTAAACATACATATATTTTCACCCTACATGTATGTGTTTATGCTAGACACACACACACACAATATATATATATATATATATATATATATATATATATATATATATATATATATATTTTGTGTAAAATCTATATAAACATTTAAAGTGCATATCCATTCACATCAAATTCAAATGAAAGCACAATTCAAATGTGTCCTAAAATATGCTGAATTTCAACCAAAATAAATATACTGCATTGTCAAATTTTTTTAATACTAGTTTATTAATTATATTTGGGTGCGGAAATAATCAGTGGGAAAATATGAATTACAATTTTTGACTGATTTTTAGGGACAATCATTTGCAAAATATGAATAAGAATACTGTACAAAAATTAAAAACAATGTGACCTTACATAAAAATGCCATTATATTAAAACCTAGATACAATATCACAAGAATAAATAATATAAAAGATCAGAAAAGAATTTTTCTAAATATTTTTTAACTTAAATCTGAATGTCAATATTTTCCAGTCAGTGACTAAGGCTCTATTATTTTAAACAATAAAAACGCCCTAAAAATTCTCAATTCAAATTCATTTATGACAGGCAAAGTTATATACATTATCATATTTTCTCAAGTTGCCATTATTATTGTCATGAAAATACAAAAATACCTTTACATTACATAAACATTGCTATGAATATTTACATATGGAAAAATTGCATTTACGATAAAAAAAACTGCACCATATGCTAAGAACTCGTGAATCTCCAAAGTCCAACCATCCTTCTGAAAATATTTTGCAATAAAAACTGACAACAAAATGTAAAAGATGAAGTAGAAAAAACACATGCTTAAACCTGACACAGTGGTATAACCTTACTTATTATGCAATTATACTGAGCAGAACAATAGCATCACTTACAGTAATGGTGCACACTGAATGACAATCCATACATTTATAGATTTTTTATACAATGCAATTAATACTGTTTACATTTTCCTAGAGATCCATTTTAATACCATCTCCACTGCAAATCTACAAAAGAAACAGAGCTCCACAATATGCCAATCAATTTTCACAATTGGTCAGCCTTCTACTGGCTTATATGACATACCTGAATTGTCTACAAGCCAATATATGACATGAAACATGTTGTTTATACCTACATAATTTGATTGTGCTAACACAAATAACTATAAATAATAAAATATACCAGTACTCCACTTTGTAAACTTCCTCTGTTTCTTAACCTTGCTTAAATAATTTCTAGAGTTGTCTAGATTCGGATCTGGTAATTTCCTACATCTGTGTGTTCTTTCTTCTTCTTGGAGGTGTCTGTTATACTGAAATTCAAACATGAAACATACAATCATACTACCATGTGTACTCACTTATAAGTCCAACTGCAAACTGCAAAAACCCAGATCTGCCACTGCAAAATGTGCATGGAGATCTGGGTCTATGTAGTCTAGTATGGGTAATCTGTAGAACAAATAACATAGTCCCTGATATGCCAGCACATCATGTGATGGCAGATCAGGGTCTATGTTTTTTTTGTAGTTGTACTGGACTTAGAATTGAGTATATACAGAATTTGCATGAAGGTTTTAACATGGTGTTCAAGGTCAATAATACTGTCATTTCACCATCTTTCTTGGGTACCAGTTTTCATGGATTTCACTATCACCAGGTTTCAACAAATCACAAATTCAAACTCCCAGAGAACAGTGATCATTCTGCATAAATAAGATGACTACATCCCTGATCCACAAGTGTCTCTATCCATGAAAATGTCATTGTTAGCAAAACAACGAACATTGATACCAATGAAAATAATGAATTCACACAGTATCTTAAAAATACAATGAAGAATCATGGCATGAAAATGTTAATTTGGTGTTGAAAATAAATAATAACTGCTAAATTCACAGAAATGTACTACAGTAATGGAATGACACCTTAGGGGAGTTTTGTCAAAGAATTATAAGACATTGTAACCAGGAGAGGCCATGGAAATTTCATGCTCCAAACTGTTTTGCAAATTATACATATGCAAAATAATAACAAAAACAATCATAGTACATGTAGTTTAGTTTACAAATCGTTGGTACATGTATGTAAGTCTTAGGACACAGAAAAAATATTTTTTTTTGTGTCCCAAGATTTACAGCCATTACATTACGGTAGTCACCACCCCCACCCCCAAGAAAAAACCTTTCTAGTATTGACTTGGGCGTGCAGATACTCCCCACCTTCAAGGCTTTTTATATTTTCCCTAATTATTAGGTTTATATGCAAGTACATATGATAACGTATTTGCCTGTGAATATTGGAACTTGTTCATTTATTGCATGCAGAAATTGTGATAATCACTTTCTGTTTAAATAGGTAATCCTTGGTCATGGAGTATTACAGCACCAAGCCAGACTTTGAAACAAATGCATTTTCAATGTCAATCATTTTGTGGTCCCACACTGCACAAAATATGTTAAATCTTTATGACAGAAAACTGTACACCCCTGTTAGTTAAATATTATAAAAACTGGATATATATATATATATATATATATATATATATATATATATATATATATATATATATATATATATACATGGAAACGGATACATTCTTTGATGAAGTTGTAAACCTTTTTTCTCTTATTATGTTTGAGGCAGTGCTTTATCAAGGAGACAATTCAGAACAGACAAGGAAGAATTGGACATAAATGTATGGATCAATGGGATTGAAATCACATAGCAGTAAAATCTCATTTCTGACTCCACCATCTGTTTGGATATCTTTTGAATTTTGTCATAGAATGGGAATCTACCCATATATACATGACAAATATTTATTAATAACTTCTCCCCTTTTGTGAATATTTATTCCTTTCCGTCTCTCTATTCTGGCAATAACTGTACTACATGGGCCTGCATGTATACATGGCTGGAGCCAAGTTTTAAGTAGACCGCATAACATCCATTTCCTAGGAGCTTATCTGCACTGTGTACAGAAACGGTCACAATTACAAAAAGCAGTTCACTGCTTGAATTATTAACACTGTAACACTTATTTTCTTGGTTGTATTTCAGCCAAATCTGCTGTGCATTTACTTCCTTACATTTAAGTAGTCATAAATAGTCAAGATGAACATTATTATAAGCTACAGACATGAGCCTTCTTTCTATTTCTCTTTTGAAAATCTTTTCTCTGTGCAGTTTTATTGTTTTTTAACATAAATTTTTAAGGATGAAAGGGAAAGCAGCATTAACATGGATACTGTCCTAAGCCAAAAAAAACATAACAGTACTACATTACTGCATTTCTTTTAATGAACACTAGAGGGTATTGCAATTTCAGAAAAGAGTACCCTGTCATGGAATATTAAATTAAAACAAACGTTTGATACAGAAAACATCTATATATTGTTTAAGAACATGTTGAATTGTGTATCCATTTTGCAACACCCTATTTCTTCACATAATATTAAGCTGACTTCACCTGCTTTGGATGTTCTTCCCTTTCACTCCACATGGTATACTCTTTCTTGGCTAGATCGTTTTTTCTTGAATATGTTAACTTTAACAATTATTTTGATACAAACTGTTTGCAAGTCTGGTAATTCATAATTTTATGTGTTTTTAAAAAGAGTGTTTTTAATTTTAATTTATACCTCAGAGTGGTTCTGAAATATTCTTAATGTCACAGTGGAATATAACTTTCAGTTTAATTCCTAAGTGTAAATAGGACAGGTCTTTAGGCAGAAGAATTTATCAAGACTACAGTATGTCATTGGGACACGAGTTATCTATAAAAATGCTAACTGTATGCATATGTTTAACTCTTGATGTTATGGGGGTTGATGAATTAATTCTGATATCTACAGCCATTTTAATTTACAAATAAACCATTGCATTTACAAACTTAACATATTACAAACTGTGTGACTCGATATTTTAAAACACAATTTACATTAAAGGATTTTGTGGCTCTAGTTGCATCTGAGGTGACGTTCATAGCAACCATGTGAAAACCAACTTTGAACTTCTCATTGAAAACCAACTTTGAACTTCTCATAATGGTTAAACTTTTAACCAAACATGATAGAAATGCATTTATGAAAAGGCCATCTTTGGGTGGCCTGCTTTGGGATTTTGCCCAAACAATAAGAACATCTTTTTGCACCATAGCTGATCAATAAGTAAATCTGCCATCTGGTGATTTACTATCCAATTTTGGATATTATCCCTATGCCAACCAACTCTGAGGTCACATCTGTATATAAAGAGCAACAAATTAGTTCATGCTGCCCAATTATTTTGCTAATTTTCATGACTTGCTAAAATCAGTCTGATATATCTTAGAAGTAATTTCAAACTAAGCACATTTATTTAAAAAAATGTGTTTTAATATGTATTTGTGCTAAGCATCAACTTGTTGATGCTTATTGGAACACTTCCATTGTCAAATCTTCATTTTTTGAGATGCATAGTTTTGCATGTTGTAAAGCTCTTCAATTTCAGAGGTAAGTAAATCTTGTTTGTAGTTCACTATCCCATAATGCCTGAATAGAAGTGATCGATTTTGAAAAACACTGGAACTTGTGAAGTTTGATGGTGTGGGTTCCCAACCAGAGAATGAGGTTCTTGATGATTCCCGAACAAGTAGAACCACACGCACATTATATGTGTACTCGGGACAAGAAGTTTGTTTTTGTGTCTCACCCAAGAATACCCAATATGATTTGTCTGGTGTGTTTAAGATATCTTCTCTAACAACAACACTGCTTCTCTAGAAGCTAGGTTGAAAACTCACCTTTCCATGAATTAAAAGAAACACAAACACAGACACACACTCAAACTGTAAAGCTGGCATAATTTGTAAGTTTATATATATATATATATATATATATATATATATATATATATATATATATATATATATATATGATAACTTATGGCATCATTACCATTCATATACTGATATCTACATGGCTTATTTTTTTTCCAGAATTATTTCTTGTTGTGTATTGTACATCAATTACATGCAACAACCTTAAATAAGCACAAAAGTTCTAATAATTCAGCTACATTTGTAACCAGAAACTCAGGGGCCATGCTACCAGGTGAAGTGGGTGACTAAGTTGCCTAAAAAATGTAAACTTCTTCTCTAGGAAAGTGAAAACAAATTAGCTTTGTGCCTTTTTAAAGATATATTGAGTGATGGTAGTGTTAGAGACTCTCCCTCACCCTTGCCAGGTTAGTTCCAATGTTTTGTGGTTACTCAAGGCAAAATGTAGACATCAAGCCATCAATTAGCCCATGTTATCAATTGAAACTGTAAGTGAACTTGTCATGGGAAAATAATGGTAGACACTGCTCTGTCCCTGCTCTGTCCCAGAAGTACCACTTTATTAGATTAACTGCTTTTGTAAACCACTGGACAAATATAATCAAGAAATATACAATTCATAGAAAGAAAAATCTAAATATTACGTTATTGATGATTTAACTTTAAAATGCAATTATGTAGGTCAGAAAAGTATTGGACGATGCTGTGCTGTAGAATTTCAGAAGTGTTGTAAGGTCACAGTTGTTTTTTTAATTGACTTATTTTTGTAAAAATACAAAAAAAGCAGCAAATACTATTTAACCAATGCCTGACATTACTGTAGGTATGTAGACAAATAATAAAACCTTACATCTGCAATCTTGTCAATGGACTATTGTAACAAAGCCAATGAGTGGTTACATTATGAAAACCCCTCTTTCTAAAAGTAGATGCATTCACGCATTGGCTGTGTCAATTTGGTTGAAAAGAAGGTTTTAGTTCATTCATATATTGATCTTAATGTTTCAATGTGTGGTCGTTGAATAGTTGATGTTTCATTGGCAAAAAAAATTAGGATGAGCAATATGATCTGAAGATGTGTGCATTTGCTGTCATGTACATGGTGCAAGGGTTGTTTCAGACTAGTTTAGAAATCTGTTAAAGTGCTATTTTATAGTGAACTTTAAGAAAGAAAATTTTAAAACTTGATTAAGAGTGGTTGATCAAGCATTTTTACTAAATTGCAATTACAATACTGTTATCTAGTTACTCAGTTAAAATTCATTACAAAGTATAACTTCTACTGTTCTCTGTTAAAGTCATATGGACAAAATACACTGCACATGAATATGTCAGTTTTTAAGCACACACCAAATGTATTTATAATATACACACAAATCAGAAATTTTTTACTTGAAAATAAAAGTATTACTTAAAACCAATGCTAACTGCAAATATGCATTCTGGGAAATAGAGGACATAATTAAAATAAGATCACACACACACACACACACACACACACTTTCTTGTTTTGCTTCCAATTCTCCATGTTCTTTCCAAAAGGAGAAATCACTTCTGCCTAAAATTCAAGTCCAGCTTGACCCTGGTCAAATATTGTTTATATACCAAATTTGGTTGAAATCCAAATAAGCAATAAGTTATTCAGAATCACATCTTTTTGGTATGATGGGTACAAAATGAACTATAAATTCCCAGTAATTTCAACAGGAACTAACAACTGCAACTTGACTATGCAGATCTAACATGCCTTGATACATTTTAACTGTGTACAATGTTAACAATATAACCTGATGCTGGACTTTATCTACTATTGAAACTCATTATTACATTTACATGGTGTTGTTTATAGGAAAATGTCATATGACATAAATAGCCAATCAAATTGCACAGTGCTCACTGACCAAAGAGTGCAAATGGCAGCATGGGAAAACATTGTAATTATGTAATAAATTGATGATGTCCTGGCTAAACTATACATGATACAAGGTAATTTCATCAGACTTATACTACTGACAAGATAAAATATGCACAAAATAATCACACAAGATTAAATACATATTGAATCTGTTTATATGATAGGGTCAAAGCATTGTGTAACAAATTTTTCTTTTGAAAGCACTAAAAATATGTCCTATTCATATATAAAGCACATCTTGCATCTAGGAAATGATGCATAGTAACTAAACTGTTAATTCAATGAGTAATTGTGGTAATGTTCATACATAATCATAATTTATTTTATAATCAACCCATGGAAGATGGAAACCACCAGACTTGCATTGGTAACCATATAAATGCTATGGAGTGTAACAATGCATCAAGCCAGAGTCACAACACAAGTTTATCACTGCTGAACTACTATGATAACACTTACCCTTGGTATACTTTGGTTGCCTGTGCAAAATTTGAAGCTGCAGCTGAATGCTTGGCAGCCTGCTTTATTGCCTCAAAATCAACAAAAGATAGAGACTTCCGTGGGGACTGACTCTGGGAAGCCATAAAGGACTTAGCCTGAAGTTAAAAAAAAAATTTCTCTAAAGCAAAAATATGTGCATCTTAAATTTCCATGCTTTTATAAAAATTCAAAATGTACACAAGGCACAAATATTTACAATTTATAGATAAATACATGTACACATTATCTTCTACACATCTATGTTGATATGAACATAAATAAAATTTTTGCAAACTTGCTAAATTTATACTTGAGATATTCTTCATGTACATTAAATGGCAAAGTCCCAAGTTTTATTTGCAACTGCAAATTTGAGAATTTCTGTCAGGTAAATACTGTCCATATAGGTCTTTTTGGAAACTGATTAATCTCCCTTGAGAGGGAAGCTCTTCAGCACTGACAATCACTTCCAGGTGCTATGCAATCATCAACAATGGTATTTATGGATAAAGGAATCTTTCAACATTGATAACGCATATAAAGACAATTTTTCAAAAGGGAAGATGATGTTTGGTTAAATGTCCTATGTGATTAACACAGGCAAGGTTGGTTATCTCTTGTAGGAAAGTCCTGCAAAGGATAAAGCTTTACAATTAATAAAATGGGTATCCAATTGGAAGAATATTTTCAAAAATTCCTTAATAAAGTGTACTTAACTATCTTCCAATTTAGGATGTCAAACCATAAATTACCTTGTGAAACTTTTCAGTGAAATAAAATTCAACATGAAGAAAGAAAATGTATCAAATGTTAAAATAATGTTTTGGGAGATGAATTCCATTACCTGTTTGAGTGTGAATTCTTCATGCAGACTAGACTGAATTGGATTAAGAAACAGTATTATACATGACCAAAATATTTTGAAATATCAACATTTAATGAAAATAATAAAATATTGGTGAAAAATTTAAACTAATTAGAAACTGAATAGAGGACTGGATAGCAACCTATGCTGATTTCACATTCCAACCATTTGCAGCTCTTAAATATTACCTGAAACATATACAGAATGTTTTTATTTAAATCACTGATCATTTTCATTTATATATTTGCTTGACTTGTAATATCTGGATAATCCATTCTCATTGTCTGTCTTCTGGCATTTTTTACTCTTCCTTCTTGTTTATATTACACCATGATGGCTTCATATATGCTGTAATATAAATATGACTGTACTTGCATGCCTTGTATGATTTTTCAATAAGTCTTGCTCTGTTCTGTTCATTAGTTGTACAATTTTTTAAAAATACTTTAATATGATTTATACTTATCAACAAGTGAACTGAAAAAATATAACACACCTCTGCAAAGTCCACCAAAATCCTATTTAACTTGTAGTGCTTTCTTTGTTTTCGTTCTTTCTGACACCTTTTGATTATAAGCAGTTGTCACAGTAGTCTGTATATATCAGCCCCCCCCCCCAATCTGTGTTGATACCGATGTATGATATGTGGGTCTGATATCACCTGTTATTAAAATGTGCAATTCTGCTGCATGCAAATATTTCCAGAACACACCTCAGTACAGTTTTGAGTAACAGCCATATCTAGCATGAAATTCAAAATGGTCACAGGAGAGAGGGTTGTATTATTCCAGATAGATTTATAAGTCACCAAACATTTGATCTGGAAATAGCATATACATATATATTATTGTCAAAAGAACCCTTCAGCCAATGGTAGCTCAACAGCCACGAGAAATACCGGTAAGTGTATATAATATACATAGATGTGTGCAAACAAAAATGGCAACAGATTTTTGCAGGTTTTAATGAATAGGTGATATCAGACCCTAAACTGCCAGTCAATATTATTATAGGTGTGGGGCTGATTTATCAGCCTACTGTCACATTATCTGAAATGTGTATACATGATGTTGCCAATATCATAGCTTATTTACATGCATTGGTTTGATTTTTGTGAGAAGACTAATTATCATAACAAAGTGTGCTGACTGACAATTATTTAAAGGGTTTTTACAACTGCTTATGTTAACAATGTAACAGATTATGGGTGTCAGTAATCTCCAGAAGTTGATGTGCCAAGGTGGGCATGCACACTGACTTGACAGAAGAGTTCCATTTCAAGGGGAGTAACCTAGTTCTGAAAGGGCCTTTAAGCTTTCCATTTTTTGAGATTTTATTATTGAAGGATGAAATTAAGTATAGGGATGTATTCAGTTTGAGTTGTTAAGATGATAATAAAAGGCCCTACAATGGCCCACCACAACAAATTACCATGAATTTTATTTTATATTATCCTGACCTTGACCCAAAGGTCTTAACCTGAAATCTATTACATATTTTGTGTCCGCAGGCTGTTACTTGATGTTTACAGTTTGGTGAAAACAATTTAAAAAATTTCAATTAACTACAATTTGTTTTCTTCTGAAATTTGCCTTAAACATCCAAGGGACTCAAACAATGAGGCCCCAAAACTATGCCCATCTCAAAGACAGGTATAACATGGGCAACATATGTGCACAGTTTGAAGTTACACAGCAGTTTAGGAGGTAGTGTTACAGACAGGTGGATGGATAGACAGACAGGTAGAGGTGTTGCAATCAACCCTGCTGGAGCATGGGAATAACTATGTCAAATATCTATGGTAATCATCAATTAAAAAGTATCATTATCATATGAAGACATGGTCTAAGGTAAGTTTAAAACTTATGACCAAACTGAATAAAATTTAACTTTCTCTATGTCAGAGAAACGTCTTAAATAAAATAAAATGTACCATATATATTCAATTAAAAGTTAGATCCAAATGGATGGCCCCAGATCTGCCACTGCATAATGTGATAACAGATACGGGTCTATGTAGTTTGTTTGTCAGTATAATAAACAACAAATACCTTGATCTTTCGGTACATTTTGCAATGGAATATCAGCAGGCCCGACCTTAGTATGTGCGGGGCCCAAGGCAGCAAGCGATGAGCGTGGGGCCGCAAGCAAAAAAATTGCACTGTGGAAAGCGCGGGGCCCAAGGCAGTTGCCTCTTTTCGCCTTGCCCTAGGGCCGGGCCTGAATATCAGGGTTTTTGTCATCTGCAGTTGGAGCAAACTCTGAAGCAAATATATGATACCCAAAATAATTATAGGTAAAGGATTAGCATTACACATTATTATAAACTGATTGCACTCATATTCTTTAGGCTTTCAATTTGCATGCAAATTCTGATAAAATTACCATAAACAGCATTATGATTCAAATCTCATACACAGCCAAAATATATTGGGATATTCATTTTTCCTTCATTTTTATGCTTCCTCACGTTTGTGCGAAAAGGAAAATGAAAGAAAATCAAAGATGGTGAAAACTGAGTTTTGCCAGCAATGCACTCTGCTGGGAAAAGAGACTTAATTGGTGGTAAGTGACAGTGGTGAAAAATCAAGGGGCACAAAATTCATGAGCATATAATGTATCTAAGTTGGGTTATGTATATGATTCAGCTTTTCTTTGAAAAAAAAGTGATCATCAGTACCACAAAACACAACTACTGTATTTCTCCCATGATAAAACCAGAGGGCCAGTTTTGTAATAGTACTGACATGTAGGGGTGAGCTTATCACTGGAGAAGGCTTTCTTTAAAAAATTGCCAAAGTTTTGTAAAAGGTAATAGGCCTTATCATCAAGAATGGACTTATCATGGGAACATTATGTTAAAAAAGGCATGCAAATGTTAAAAGTACCTGAAACCTCATCATAACCACGCAAAACAAACCAAAACCTTCTCCGTCTTTCCTAGCCGTGGATCACTGAGGCCCAGCAATTATTTGCAGGCACTAATATATTTTTCATGAAAAAATAATCACAACATAACATGCAATAAGCTGATAAAATTCAAAAATTAAAAACAAGCTGAAGAACTCGACAAAAGAAGAGGAAGAATTCATGAATAGGTATCTAATAAAATTGTGAAATTCCCTGTGATTAAACTTTCTCACTTGCTATTTGAAAAGATAATTCACAATATATTTTACAACAGAATTTCAAGTGCAATTCATTCAAAGTCTAAAAAAGTAATTGTTGGAATAGAAAGCTTCAGGCAACCTGTCACAGCAAGCCTTAGTAGGTTACACTTTTTAGAATAAGTTGGTTCCCTCAATTTTCTGCCATTTCTTGGGTCTACTTGAATGGATATCTTTTACAATTTTAGAGATAAAGAGTTTTGCTGCTAAAATATAAAGTGTAATTTTTGGTACATGTTTTATTGATGTTCAAAAGGTTCCACATTGAAATCTTGATTTATTTTGTATTTTAGAAGAATTAAATTTTAAAATGTGTTACCTATAGTTTGAAGGTATCATAAATACTCATTTGTAAGTGGGGTAAAATGACTTTGCCCTGGCAATTATGGGTCTATGCAGTTTGTAAGGAGTAATCAGTAGAATAGACAACATAAACCCTATTCTGTCAGTCCACTATGCGCTATGTTTGCAGTTGGACCTCACTTAATGGTAATTACAACCATATTTGGCAATCAGCAGATACAAAGGGAAAAAACCCATAAATAAGCACAAATTGTATGGCATCTTACCCTTCCATAAGGAAAATACAGTGGCATAGGTAAGATGGCCTGACCATGTTCCTTACTCAGTGCCTGATGTCAAAAATATAGAAAAAGCTATAGCAAAGCTATCACCAGTTTTCACAATGAAAGATATAATAAATGTAACTTTTTGGTAAACAATACTACAAATGAATAACTCTTTTATTTAGTATTATTATAAAATGAAACACATTATCAATCATAGTCTCTGCTTACAACCCACTCAACCCCACAAAAAAAGAACTTGAAATGTGTCCTATGCCATGGATGCCCCTGTCAATATGTTGCAATTAACGGGCAAAGGTCTAAGTCAGAAAGATCTATAACTAAATAAAATTATGCTTGAAAACAGTAAAATTAACCTTGACATAGTCCTTAATATAAAGCCTCATAGAGAATTTATGATATGATGGAATGACACTATAACACTATAATGTGCCCTATGATGGGATGGGACTTACTTACATGGGTAACACTATAATACCCCCTATGATGGGATGGGAATTACTGACATGGGTAACACTATAATGCCCCTTATGATGGGATGAGAATTACTGACATGAGTAACACTATAATGGGATGGGAATTACTGACATGGGTAACACTATAATGCCCCCTATGATTGGATGGGAATTACTGACATGGGTAACACTATAATGCCCCCTATGATGGGATGGGAATTGCTGACATGGGTAACACTATAATGCCCCCTATGATGGGATGGGAATTACTAACATGGGTAACACTATATGTACCCTCTATATGATGGAATATGACATGACATGATTATCAACTTTCCATTGTACAAGCCAAATAAGTTGGCATACCTATGAAGCATTATTATGAATATTTATCCATTCACTTCTTTATCCTAATTAATAATCCCATCAAGTAATACTTATGACTGTATTGTTGTTATAGATCTTTTAACTCAGTCAGTCTTACAACAGTTGCTAATATGTGTATTAACATACAATTGTAATCCAACTGACTAAATAATCTACATAAATTATAGATAAATACAAGCATTTATACTTCTAATTATGGGAGGGAATCTCTTGTTCAAATTTCTATCTTCCTGACAACATAACTCATTTTATCCACTTGTTTTTAATCCAAAGGAACAAGACAGGAAAATACTAAAAACTTTTGCTTGAAACACAAGTACCGATTAAATAACTATGTATATACACACTAATTACAGCCCAGTACTAAATCTCACACTGATTTTCAGACCGAATCACTAAAAAAACACCCTGTCAATCAAGGCAAACTGTTGCCATGTAAATAATTCCCAAACTGCAGAATGACACAGGTCCAGCTTTATAAAAGTCACAAATAATTAAGTCTGATCTCTCAAATATTTTCTCATGTCAGATCTAACTTGAATTTCACCACTCTTAACACCATAATTGTTGGAACCTACAGTACTAATGGTGCAACTTTACAGACAGTGGTTTAAGTAAAACATCATATACATGTGTTTTAATAACCACCTGACTTGGTGATGTTGGCTGTCAGCTCCATTTGATATTGAGCAACCAGATGAAAACATTGACTTTGACAGGTATTTGATTTGTGCTATCGTTATTATTTTAGCCATTTTTCAAACAAGCAAGCTTTGTTATTAGCATCTTCTTTACATACTCTTTACTTCAGGTATCAGTATAAGTTAATCCATGAAATCAAAATTAAATACCTATCAGTGCGTGAACTTTGACAGAGGCAAATCCATGAATTTAAGTACCCATGAAAATGTATCTTTTTAAAATACATTGAACCATGAAATTGAAACTCACAAAAATAAATGAAACCACAGTATTTGTTAACAGAACTTCAAACACAGTCTCAACCTCGGGGGCAAATTTTGTGATGAAATTTGAACAAGGATTTGGAACACATTGCAGATTCTTAAAATAATTTACTGAAAAAAGTTTTGTATATAAAATGCAGTTTAGCCCTCATATTTCAAGACTTGCATTACTTCTACCTTATCTGAATAACAGAACGGGATCTTTATCAATCTAAAAATAAAGTCAAACATTGAAAATCACATTCACTAGGTAATATACAAGAAGATTGCACAAAAAAAAAGATTTTAGCATTAACTTACACATTAACTTCAACCCAAGTGTGAGATTATTTCACATTCATTATGTTTCATAAAATCAAATATTTTTGTGACCTAAACCAAGATGTGTGCCTGTCCAGATACCAGAAAAAATGTGGCCATACATTTCCCTGTCCTGTCACCTCTAGAACAGAAATAATCTTTACCTGTGTAAGAGGGACTTCATATGCTCTATGACTAAGCGCCTTTAAAATATATGTGAGAAGTTGCAACTTTTATTTGTTGACAGATGTTCATAATAAGTGATGTTTCATAACTAAGAAACTCAAAGTGGTAGACCTTTTGTACAATACATGTACTTTACTCAAGAAATAATGTATTAAATTGACTCTCAGTAAAGATGAATTTTAGCACAAAAACAACTAGAAATTATTTGCATCATTATAAACATAAAAGTCATAATATGGACAATAACACAGCAAATTAATTACTGACACAATAAAATAAATCGTGAATTAAAAGTTTTATAACCATGTTGTTTGATTAGTGAAGTAAAAACTTAAACTGGTTATCAGAGGACTAGCTGACCCTCACCCTCCCACCATATTACTATTACAAATGTAAAATTCATATTATTTTACAATCATGTTCAGTGACCTTGTGCTCCAAAACTGTTGCACATACCAGGTCAAATCTTCTACAGGTAACTCATTAAGTACAGTACTCTCTCATTATAATGTAGTCCATGGGAGCCATAGAGTGTACTGCCTTATAGTGAGACTGCCTTACAATTAAGTGCATGATACAGTACTACATTATTATAAAACTGCCCATAGGAACAATACTGTATACCACCTTTTACTCAGAATGCCTTACAATGAAATATATTATAGTTCACTACCACCTAACAAAATGGGATCCATGACCAAACCTACCTTATAATAGGAACTGTGTTGTGATTAAGGGTCTTATAGTGATGGGGTGCTGCTTTGTTCAAAATGTGATTAAAGATACTGTAGTGAATAAAGTTTTTCATATCACCTTCATTTCTTGTTTAAATATTTACCTCTACGAATTATACTATATTGGAGAAAATCAGTAAAATTACTCAATATGCTTTTGTCGAAGATGTATTTAAGTAATATAAACCTTTTCATTTAAAATAGAGACAAACTTCCGACTTTAGCGTGATTACCTTTGGATAAACCTTTGATATAGTAAACTGAATTTTTCTTGCAAAAATATTATAGATCAGTGTGAAAGAAAACATGAAGACATGACAATTCTTTAACTGAAACAAACATTTATGGCAAACTCAAAAACCAGCTACATTAAATGTCTTACATCATTTGAATTTCAGCAGTATAATATCTTTGAATTATATGACATTTATGGTTTATATTACTGGTGGACATTTTTTTTTTTTTAAGGAAAATATCAATCTAACACAAAGTATTAAACTGAGAAGTATGGAAGTGAAATAGTAAAGCATTTTTACACATTCAAACTCTTAATATTTAGAGCACAGTCTGAAGCCTGTATGGTAATTTAGTAGGAATTGACTTCTTGTCTAGCAAGAGATATCAAGCATCACATTAGTTATAACTGCTGATTGAATAAAAGTAATATAGTTAGATCATTAGATCATAATAAATATTACAAAGAAATCAAAATCAATTAGAAAAACATTTAGGCAGTTAGGACTTTTATACTATTTTGACTCTATGGTCTTAAAATGAGTAATAGAAAAGAGAGAAGAAAACAAGCTGTGTAAAATTTAACAAATAATTTATTTCCCTAGAATACAAAGTGTAAATGTAAAAAATAACTTATGGTATTGTGAACTCAATCCCAAATAATCCTAGACTTGTTAACACAAGTCCTACTGAATAAAGTTGTGATGATGTGCCAACAGTCTTTTGTTGAATCACAATAATATAATCCAAGGTGTCCTTGTTTGAATTCACAATAATTACCAATGAATATCTTTTTCCAACAATATTAGAGAGCACTTTGTATTTCCAGAGAATAATAAATAATTTCAGCGAAATCAAAATCTGAATGTTGTTACATATAAATGATTTCTGACGATGTTATCACAGGAATAAATAATTTTCCCAGTAAACAAGATTATAAGCATTCTACTTGACCTAGGTCACAATTAGCATTTTCTAAAAAAAACCTATTACTTAATGGAAACTTCCATTCTAGAAGATTTTGTTACTAAATTATAATCAAGAACATGGTAAACACAATGCCCTTGACTCAGATCAAGATAAATGTTTACTTCTTTTGATAATGATCCTAATATTAAACCCAAACTCAGAGAAAACATTAGATATATATTGGACTATTAGTTCTTTACAGAATAAAAAAAAATCAGTGATTCTGGTCAGGTAGACAACGAACTTGATTTTGAACAAGGTCAGCTGTAAAATACAATTTTACATAACACATAGCATATAATGAATAAAAAAGAGCTAACAAACATGTCACGTTGTCTGATAAAATTTGCAAACAATTCCTGCCTCATTTTTAAACATTTCTGATTGAATTCGTAATTCAAAGTACATTGGGTAATGTCAATCCATGTTATATAATATTAATGACTTTTAGACCAATTCTGAAACAAATACAATACCTGTCTGTACCTTAGCCATTGTGTTATGGTCAAATTCGTGGTTACTTCAAAGAGAACCTTGCCGCTGGGTGAGAAACTCTGAGAAACTAGGCACTAATAAAAAGAGTGGGAAAGGAGTTCTAGGAACTTCGGACAAGATTTGGAACAAAGGCTTCTGAGGCAAAATATCTTCACCCAAATCTGTCTCACTTTCCTAACTAGGTGTCGTAAGATTTATACATTATTATGTGCATTTAATTTAGTAGAAATTTAATCTTCTATGTATAGCTGAATTATCAACATGTCGTAATGTAGTATATAGCAAATTAGTAATATTCAAGATTAATGTATGTAGTTGTTAGGATAAAATCAAAGTAGATGGAGTAATCTGCTAGGATGTTGCATTGTGGTGCAGAACTGAATTTAATAGTGAGTAGTGTTAGAACTTGTACTTGTTGTGTTTTAATATATAGTGTGGATTATGCAGAGTTAGGTATTGTTGGCCTTGTGCATGTATAATTTGGCATCTTTATATTTGTATGTGTCTTTTATAACTTGTAAGGTAGGAAATGCATAGGAATATTGTTGATGTTGACAGTTAACTATGTAGAGAATTAGGGATATGCGGGTATGTATCAGAAGTCATGATATTATTGTTGTTGTTATAATCTTTATTATAGAACAAGCATGTATGGAATATTTAGATGTGAGTGTATGAGTTGACCTAATGATTTAATTGCCATTATGCTGATGAAAGGTCTGTGAGAGTGTGATAATTCTCGTGTGAAACCAAATTGTATGTCCCTTCTAATCCACAGGAAGCTTTCCAGGTGGGATTGGATGCCACACGAAGATTAGAGAGAGAAGAAGATGTGGAGGGCCGGGAGAATAGGCAGTAGTGCGAAGGCGCAGGGCTGGAGACAGAAACAAGGGTACAGGAAGTACCGACAAGGAGGGCTGGGAGAATGGAAACAAGGGTACGAGAAGTACCGACAAAGGAATACATGGCAGAAGTTAGAGATGAGTAACATAGAAGGGACATGAGAAGGAAATACTCTCACCTTTAATTTCACATGATAAAATAACTGGCAATTTGAATAGGTCTTGTATTGATTGGAAGCAATTGCATTGAAAAATTGTCCTGTAATTGTTGGATACCATGATATAGTTTATTAAATTGTTATACCCTTCACCTTATTATTTTTATATTTTATACACACAGACTGTTAGCTTTGCTGACTGGGGGCTCGGAGCTATTTAACCTTTTAATTGTCCATCCTTCTCCGGGGTTAGTAATAATTCTGTAGGGGGCACGTGACCAAACAATACAAATTAAATATACACAACAATAGTCACACATCAACATGCAACAGTCCATCCATCCATCCTTCAATCTGTCAGGCTGCCTGTCCATGAGTAAAAAGTATTATGGCCACTCAGGTTTCATCAAGGTTTATGTGGAAAAAAATTCAAGGACAATTCATGTACAGTACCCAAATTCTCAAAAAATTAACATCCAATCAAGATAAAAGCTAAAATGACTCTAAATTATGTAAAGTACACAAAACAAAATAACTTTTACTTGGAAGGGAAGCTATATTTGCCATTTGTTAAGTCGAACAATAAGTCATGATAAATTTTGAACAAAGACCTACCTGAATTAGCAACAGCTAATAATGGATGTGATTGGACAGGTAATTTTGTGGCAGTAACTCATGTGACCAGATATATGTGCATAATAGTACATAAGCATTTTGTTACTCTTAACATCGTAAAATTAGGTAACACCAGGTCACACAGTAGCTAGTTTCCCCACAATTGACTCTGGCTGTGTAAAAAAGCCTGTTATTAAAACAGCAGGCCAACTTGACTTTCCTAGTGCTGAATGTTTATTTCCATCTGTATGACTGGACTCTCCTATTAATGAAATATAAATGTGCATCACACATGGAAAGCAGTATTCTCTGTTTGTGCTTTTGTCACTTTCTCATTCCCTATATTTTTGAGTCATGTTTCATGAAAGCAACGAGAATCCCAGTTATGGTGACAGCTCATAATTTATCAGTCAGTTAGTGTCTGCCAGTTAATGAATATGCGGTACACCAGGGGAGACCACATGCATGCTAGAGCCCTTTATCTCATGCAAGCACTTTTGGATGCCTCTGCCGCATTCTTATGGAAGAACCATTGGACTCCTCCATCCAATTCACATACAAGCATATTTGAATGCCTGTGCACCATCCACATGGAAGAGTCTTTAAACATCAGCCATTTTGAGCTAGTTTTTGTATACCACCTTGGGGAAAACCCCATTTTTAGAAACTATAGGCACTGAGGTAAATGACCAAAACATTGCATCACATGATTGTTATTAATTATACATTTATAAAGATTCAATTTTGCTCTTAAACCTAGATATTGTGTTATGCATATTTAATCTGCATTGTTTGTTAGTTGTTTTTATTTTATTTTATACATTATATGCTATGGATAATTATATTTTGGACTTGACCGTCTCCAAAATCAAGTTCATTTTTTACCTGACCTGAATCTTTGATTTTTGTTTTGTAAACATGTTTATCTCAATCTGAGTCTAGAATATTGATAATTCCCCATGAAATGCCATATCTACCTGTTGTTTACCATATTTTATAAGTTTAGTAAAGACATTCTAATTATAACTAAGATTTTATCTGATAAAATTTGGAACCTTCCAGAATGACATTAGGTAGTAGCATTTTTTTTAGTACATGCTAATTGTGAACCAAGGTCAAGTAGAGGACTATATAATCTTGTTACTGTAAAAATTATTTATTCATGCTGTAAGATCTGAGCAGAATCAGTTTTATTATTGTTGTGTCCAGTATTTCATTTGAGCTGGAATTAATTTATTCAAATTGCTAAATTCAAGTTATTTTTCTCTGGAAATACAAAGTGCTAAAAAATAACATTCTTGGATAGTATTTTTGTGATCCAACAAAAGACTATTGGCACATCACAATTACACAGGCCAGCACAGGCACATCAACACTTCCAGTGATGGGTTTATCTTGGAATACCACTAAAGTTTATTCAGAACTTTAATCATTAGGACTTATGTTAGAAATTCTAGGATTATTTGGGATTTATTGTGCGATACCTTAAGTTCTTTTTTCATTTTTCACTTTGTATTGTAGGGAAATAAATTATTTGTTGAATTTTACAAAGTTCGTTTCTTCTCACGCTTTTCTATTACTTTAAGACCATAGAGTCATAATAATTGATAACAAATATGTACAGAAAGGTAAAATGGGTAAAATTTATGTTGAACTTAAAAAATATTACACTACCATATATTCTATATGCTGAACTATTCACATAGTCATTTAGGTATCATGTGTTCCTATTTATAACACACTGCACTGTGTGGCATTTGCACATCTATGTCAACAGCCTGAACAGTAACAGATCCTGAGATAATGCAATAGCAGATGACATGGTTACCAGCTGTCCACAAAAATCTTTAGATGCTGATTTTTTTCAAAATATGAGCAACAAAGCCCCAAAAATACACAAACATATAGTTCCCAAATTTGTTAAAATTCATTTTCACAAAATTCAAGTTTATTCGAGGACACAGTCAACATTTCCTCAAAATTCAAACATATCCAAAGACAAGAAAAGGGATTTCAAAATCCAAGGACATTCAAGGATATCCAAGGTGCATACAAGCCCTGCCACTTCTGCTCCAATGCCCCATATAGAACTTCACTTTAAGTGGTCTAAATACTTGGTGTAAATGTGCAACTGAGGTTTACTTTTGTTCTCTGGTTATTTGTCAGGGGTAGGGGGAGGAAGGGATACAATTATTGAAAACTTGACAAACAAAGGGATATTCTGACAAGTGGAATTTTAAGACAAAGCTCATTACTTCTCTATCATGCTGAGGGGGATAAAGTTACAGGGGTCATGCTACCAGCAAAGTGGGTGACTAAGTTGCCTAAAAAATGTAAACTTCACCTTCTTCTGTTAGGAAAGCGAATACAACTTTACCTTGTGATTTTTAGAGGAACATTAAATGGCCATCCTGTATGAGATGTTCTCTCGACTTGGCCAGGTTAGTTCCAGTATTATGTTATAGCTCAAGGCGAAATGTAGGCTTCAAGCCATAAAATAGTTGGTGTTGATATCAGTTACACCAACAAACTCTTGCACATTCACAGGCATGTGTTTAGATAGCTGATTGACCATTAACCCTTTCCTGAGTAAGTTAGCAACTAATCCTGCCTGGTTTCCACAAGTTATCCTTTGATGATACAAACATACAAACTTGTGTTTAGAAATTTAGCAATTTGTGTTTTAAGAATAGAATTGGTAACAAGAACATTTTAACTGCAGTGTGTACATTGTTTTCTTCATAAAAATCACTTTGGAACCGTAAGTGAGCCTGTCATGTAGAAATAATGGCGGACATTGCTGTGTCTGGGAAGTAGCACTTTATTAGATTGTCTCTTTTCATACCATTTAAAGCCCTCATCTGTGATGATTGATCCCAAGTACTTGAAGTTTGTGACTGTTTCCAGCTTTGGTCCACTAATCTTAATTTATGCACTGATGCCATTTGTGTTGTTTGTCATTAGTTTGGATTTTTCTGCACTCATCTCCATACCATATGCTGTGGAGGTTGTGTCGAGGTGCTCAATCAAGTCATCAAGTTCTTTTCCATCTCCTGTTAAGCCATCAATATTGTCTGCAAAGCGAAGGTTGGTGATTGTTCTTCCTTAGATGCTGACAGTGCACTTGTGGTCTTGTAAGGCATCCTCCATGATCCTTTCCAGGATAATGTTGAAGAGTGTAGGTGACAGTATAATCCCTGTCTGACTCCAAATGTTGTTCTGAATCAATCTCCTCTGCTGCCATTGATGAGAACAGCACTGGGGGCTTTGTCACAGAGGTGCTCAACAATCTGCACCTGGCTAGAGCTGATGTTGTACTTCATCGTAGTTGCCCATAATGCTGCATGCCATTCCCCGTCAGAGGCCTTTTTGAAATCTATAAAGACATGGTATAGATTTTGCAGATGCTGAAGGTATTCCTTACAAATTAGTCTGAGATTGAAGATTTGTTCTGTGTCACTCCTTGCTTAGAAGCTTGCCAGATCTTCAGCAACAATTTTCTCTGCTTGAGGCTTTAGTCTGTTGAGAATTATCTTCAGCATGACTTTGCTTGGGAGGCTGATCAGACTAATGGTTCTGTGGTTTTGGCATAGCTGTAGGTTTCCTTTCATGGGGAGCATGATGACCAAAGATTGAGTACATGTAGTGGGCCATTCTTCTGTCTGTCATATCTTGTTGCAGATTGTTGCTAGGACTGTGACTATTTTTTCTCCTCCTGCTTGAATGAGCTCTGCTGGCATGTTGTCTGCATTAGCTGACTTTCCTTTCTTTAGTGACCTAACCGATGTCTCTACTTCCTTGCGATGAATGGGGTTGTCATCAATTACTTCTGCCTGAGGGCAGTTAAGTACTGTTGGATCTCTTTGGGTCTTATGAATGTACAATTCTGAGCAGTATTCTGTCCATCATTTAAGTATCTCTTGATCTTCTTTGAGGCATTTTCCTGATATGTCTTGGATATTTGTAGTTTTCCCTCATGTCATGTTTGTCAGATCTTTCATTAGTTATGTTTCTTGCTGTTGTTTCTGCTCGGACTGTCTTCAATTTCTCTGCATTGTCTTTTTATCTAGCACTACTTTGCCTTTCTCATGCTTTTCCTGATCATGTTGTTTATCTCTCTGCTTTTTAGTTCCCTCATGATCTCTTTTTCCCTTCTTCAGTTCACTTTTGTCACTTAGTTTCAAGAAGATCTGTTTTGATCCAAGGTTTCTTTGGTCGACAATGTTTGCCAGTGATCTTGCTGGCTGTGCCAGTCACAGCTGTGTTGAATATGGTTGTTAAGAAATCTAGGTCAGTGTCTTGGTTGCCCAGGGTTATCAGAGGTGCAAAATTAACACCAGTCATTGCTTGGAAGGCTTCTGCAAATTTTGGATCTTTAAATTTTTCAAGGTCAAATCTGACTCTTCGTTGGTTAGGCTTTTTGATCAGTTTCAGGTTGAGGCTAAATGTTTTCATTAATCATGATCACTTCCAATATCTGCTCCTAGGAAACTTCGTATTCTGGAGATATTTAATCCTGTGCTAAATCATCTTTTCACTAAGATATAGTCGATCTGGTTGTGATGTTGTCCATCTGGATTGTGTAGGTCCATCTTCTAGATGCTTTATGGGAGCTGAACATGTTGGCTAGCACAAGATTGTTGTAGGTGGCAAACTCCATGAGCCAGAGTTCTCTTTCATTTATTTCTGCATTGCAGAAGGGTCCACAAGTGCTTTGCCAATTTGTCCGTGAGTCAATTCCCACTTTGCATTCCAGTCTCCTTGTATAAATAAAAAATGCCCTTCTTGTGTGAGTTGTCAATGACATCTTGCAGTTGATCATTGAAATTCACCAGTTTATTATCATCATAGTTAGATGTGGGTGCACAGGCCTGTATGATTGTGATGTTGAAGGGAGTTGCTCTCTGGTGGACGGTAATAATGCTACTTGAAACTGGACAGCTACCCATAATGCTGTTCACAATGCCCTAAGACAAGAAATCCAAAGCCATGATTGTGGTTGTTTCCTCTTCTGCTGAAGTTTAGCTTATGCCCATCATCTGTTGTTCACCAAAGTTTTTCAAGCGTTCTTCAAAAAACCCAATAATGTTCCAGTTGTACCTCTCCTACTCATGTGCAAGTTCTTTAAACTTTCCTATACCCCTCAGTGTTCTAACATTCCATGTTCCGTTGATGATGCTGTCTCTCCCATGGATCTTGATAATGGGGGCACTAGTAGCATACTTGTTACCTCTGTTCTGGTGTGCAGTGGAAGACGTGATCATTGTTGACCTGGGCTGCAATTGATTTGGTCTGAAGAATTACTAGTTGTCTTCATGTGGTGTGTCAAGGACAAGATACAGCCTGGTGGAGCCCATCCCTCTCCAGACTGGATGACCACAGCTAAAGTCCACCAATATAATGTAGCATGCCCTGGTCCTAAATATGTGGTTGTTGAGCTCATCTAAGAGCCCTTCCATCCTGACCTTTGACTTCACATAGGAAGATGTCCGTCATTGATGATGTGCTATCATGACACAATTTTACCTATAGTTTATATCTGACTTGTACATATGACATTTATTCAAAATCATAATTTAGCAAAATTTAACTAAAAAAAATCTGACTTGACAGCCACTTACTACTGTTTTTTATGTGTATGAAAGATGTTTTTATGGAAAAAATACATATTATGTACAAATTGAAATATACCATATTTGATATATGTTAAGTTACTTAATTACCTCCAATTTATTGAACTTGTGTGCCATACTTTTCCTGCTAGTGTTTTCCAAAGCTTTGTTTATGAATGATGACATTGTCACGTCTCTGTTTATATTTGTACTACAACTTCTTCCCAACAGCAGGAATGTTCCCTGATACATCATTGCGCGCGACAGAAACTTGATTAAACAGTATCACCCTGTTTAGTGATTGCGTTTACAAATGTCAATGTACATTATCACTGAATTTGCAGCTAAGCATTTCTCAATGAATCTATACAATAATCTTCGGTGGAGTTTTGATGGACAAGGAGTGAAATAAAGTGAATAAATGAGGTATGTATAATCAGAGTCTCCAAAACTACACCACTTCTTATAGCTGTAAAAAGTGACTCAGACTGTGTACATGACATGTGAGTTGTACTATAGCTTTTAAAACAGGCATGTGAACCTGCAAGAGTTTGTTTGTTCACATAATTGGTAACAACACAGCATAAGTACATTTTGGAGTATCTAAAAAGTTATATACTACTGTCACTGTACATTTAAAAAATAACAAGGCGAAGTTGTTTTTGCTTTCCTAATAGAAGAAAGCAAAATTTTACATTTTTTCTGGTGACTTATAGTCTGAATATACCTCCCCATTTGTTTGTACCCCCTACCCCTACCAATTTCAATAATGGAAATCTTTAATGTGATAAAAGGTGCACAGAACTTAGTCAATTTATTCACTGATTTGAAATTTCTGACCTGACTGTGACCACAGTGGCCCTAACACTGGCATTCTCTGTGCATTTCATGCTTAACAGACTTACCATTGCGCCACATTGTGTACACTATGGGCTACTTTATTTTCCTCAGACAACAGATGTAGTTCATCCTATTCAGTAACTGCAGGATAATTCCGTAAATTACCATAATGTTGAGAGTTTAGAGTTATATCCTTTGCACACATGAACATAGAAATTACACCACTTGTTAAATCCACATGAAAGGTAAATTTGTAGTTGTCATTCTTTTCTTTTGCTTGATTTGACATTTTAAATATCAAAAGCAGACAACGTAGTAATTTCCTTCTATGTACGTAATGGGTAGTGGTGCATACACCCCTTTAGTGAAAATTTTAAGGGTCATTTTCATAACTTTTAAGGCAAAATCATAAGGGTTGGTAGGTATGCTGTGGTATGTGCGAAAAACGACAGTGTTGACGTGGTTCCTGACAGCATAAATGATAAGAAATGTGATTCTGTAGTCAGTGGAGGGGTTAGCACAGGCATCCACAAAGTCAATGTTGACAACTCCAATTTATTAGCAGCACCTCATGTGTGTTAAATTGCATCATTGGCGTTGTTCTTACAAAATAAGGTGGCTGTGTGTTTAGCCCCCAAAATAACCTAGCAAACATCTGTACAAAACCCAAATATGACTTAGAGGAATAACACTTAAACCTTAATGAAGCATCAATGAGCTTTGATTGATGCTATGTAAATCCAAGACTGAAATTAGTATTGGTGTTATGATTATTGCCTTTACATCTGTGTTATCATTTCCAGCATAATTTCTAGTTCATCATCATGGGTCTCACACATCCATGTATGACTGTCATTATTATATCTAAAGGTCAGGTTGATCTCTAATGTACAGTTGTATCATCATTGTTTCACCAACAACGTGCCCGTCTGGATCCACAGGGATCAACTGGTTATTATGACATGGAAAATACACATATGCTGAAGGCATAATTGATATCAAATAACTTGGTTCCATGGTTGGTGAAAACCCAAACAGTATATAACCCTGAACAACACCACCTTTATTTTCAGACCTGTTTTCATAACTACCACTGATGGTATCACAGGTTAAATTGATCTGCATTGTTGAAGTCATCCCTCATAATGTCAGGCATGATATGATATTCCATATGTAAAAATCATTTATCTTCTGAAATGTGATCAGGCCAACCTAAAACTGATCTTACTGATGACTGTGCACTATACATTTGAGATTCTATTGCTATGACAGAACTGAGTGTGGGCCCATGGACATTTATAGAAATTTTAGCATCTTTGGTGGTCAGCAATTTGATTCCTCTTGAATTTCTTCATTGAAGGAAGTTTAACATTATGCCAGGTGGCACCAGTGTCTGCTGAAAACATAAGTTTTTTATAGGCAGACCACCAGTTTTGATCGGATATTAGGCCAACTGAAATAAACTCGCATCAATGCTAGCAATCAGTCTTAAGTGTGCATGATTCCCTAGGAGTAGCAGGTGTAGAAAAGTCATACTGAATTCTGGTTTTGTTTGATGAGATTGTAATCATCTAGGTAATGTTCTGTTGTATTTACAACAACCTGTTACATCACAGCATATATTGCATGCAAAACACAAAGTGTTTAAATCACCTGAGAATTCATCATCGGTGTACAAACTTCATTATATACATCACTGATATCTTCAACTAGTTCATACATGAACATGTGATAAGTTTTTCTGTCCATAATGTCACTGGTGAGCTGTCACTGACAAACTGATGTGGCCTCATTAATAACTTCAGATGCATTGTCTGCACCAATTCATCCCACAAGTGTTTATAATCAATCAGCAAGGTCATTAGAGTCACACAGTCCACCAAGGCCTTCTCCTTGTTTTGGTTGTTGCTGGTAAACTTTTATTTGTTCTTTTATCCATCTGTCTTCTTCTTCCTGTGTGCACAATTTAGGTACAGGCTGTTTCACTATCCAATCTTTGGACTAGTTGTTCTTTGTTCTCTGTAAGGTGTGAGTGTACATTTTGTTTATGTCTCTTCTTCTGGTGTTTTCTTGGGTAATTTTTACTGATGGATGCATATGTGGTACATGTTTTGGTTGATCCGAATATTCATCAGACTCTACTGTTTCAGTTTCAATGGTTGATTCTGCCCTGTGCAGATAAAATGATTTATCTCATAATTTCCTTCAAGAATTCTTTTTCCAGCTAAAGCCAAAGCAAACGTGTTATTATATTCCTCAAACATCTCACCAGAGGCTTTTTTAGACCCAGTAAGTTCCTTATACACCCACTTGTTCCATACCTTTTTATGTTATGTGATAGTTCGTTAATCACTAAAATTTTCTGGGGGGTTGGGTTACAGATAAACTTGCACGGATGGGATTTTCAAAGATCCAATGGCAACCTTCCTCATTAAAGAATTGCCGTTGTGTTTGCATAATTGACTGGTACCTGGATAGTGGAAGTGATTCTTTGATGGCTTGCTCTTCAAGTTCTCCAACATCTTATTTGACTTCAGCCATCATCCCTGGTAACTGTTTAATAATCTTTGCAGTTGCTTTTTGTTGCTTTGTTGATACCCTTGGTGTGCTCAGCTATTTTACGAATTGGACCCAGCTCTTCTTCTGTTCCTGCTAGAGCTGCTACTTGTTCCACCATTGCTCTTGTTGCCTTTTTAATGTCCTCAGCAGGTTCTGCAATTTCTTTTGTTGGTTTAATCAGCAGGCAAATGTTTGTTCAATACTTGCTGTGAGGTCTTCTCAGGCAGTTTGTCACGACTGTAACATATCTTTGACACTTTTACGACTTGCAATAACATTACAAATTAATTCCTTGTGTGCCAGAGTAGCTCAACCACTACAGTGGCCAAAGTAGTTAGAGAGTCCGTCTAGGATGCGGAATGTCATGGGTTTGAACCCCGGCAGAGTCATATCAAAGACTTTTAAATATGGTACTAACAGCTGCCTCACTTAGCTCTCAGCATTAAGAGGTTAGTGTTAGGACTGGTCAGTCTGGTGTCAGGATAATGTGACTGGGTCAGATATGATGCTACATGTCTGCAGCATTATGCCCCAGTGCTAGACAGCACTATAAAACTGACACACTGCATACATTGTAACAATATGACTGAAAAATTGTTAAATCTACATTAAAAATCTAAATCACACACACTGTAATGGGCAGCTCTACTGTCTCTTTTCATATTCTTCTATGATATCACTGACAGACATTTTATATATTTGTTAATATTGTTAAATTGACGCATCCAAATCCACATGATATATACCACTGCGACTACAAGTCCCAGTCAAATCGATGGTTAAAAACTATACGGAACCTTAGTAATTCATGCAGACATGTCATGAAACTTCTTCTACGAGTAGTCAGTGGCCCACCAAGTCCAATGAATATTTGCAAGACCATGTGCATTAATGCCACAAAATATCATGAACATGTTACAGTTGTCATGAATTACTTCAGGCACATGTATGTATCATTGAATCAAATAGATTACATCAGTGTTTTGTGCTGACCTTGTGAAAATATTTGAGTGGGATTGACATGGTGCTCAAGCATTACATCATTGTACACAACAATATTGTTTTCGTTGGCATCCAAATCGCTATGGGTAGGTGCTTCATCAATGATGTAAAAGAAATCAATGGTAGTGGTGTTGCCACTCATCACTTTTTGAAAATCTTTTAAAATATCATAACATGGTTGATCATCAGCTGATGGCACAATTACATAAAACCAATCCAGCTTCATCCATTATAAAATCATATTCAACAACAGTTGAGTTTTTCCAGATCCAGCAAGGACAGTGATTAGTACACAAACTGAGATTGAAAATATATTACCTTACTTGGATGGTTTAGGTGCTGCTTGTGCAAAGAAGTCAGTGATGAAAGCATCTGTGAATTTCCTTTTTCATGACACCATACAGCATATAATACAATCATGTCTTCATATTGTGTGTGATGTCATGCAAAACCAAGTATTACAAATCCAACTCAAGTTCAATCAATCACTGAATGAGCATCAATTACTGGAACTTGTGTTCAATGTGGAGCAAAGAAGTTTGTGTTCACAGAAACCAGACCATCTAGTTCTATCGGGAAAAGCCATGAACGTGTAGTCTTTTTTTTATAAAAAATGTCAGTAGTGATATAACGGCTGCATTAACAAAGTTACCAGGAGCAACATCGAGCAAATACCTCGGTGAAAAACACATCCCTGGATACAGTTACTGTGGGTCTGGTACATGGCTTGATATACAACTTGATTCTAGCAACCAACAACAGCCTGTGGAAGCATCAGTAAATCATGATGATGACACTTGCTACCAACATGACATTGCTGACAAAGCATCAAACGATATCTGTGCATGTCAAGGTGCTGATGTGGATCTCATTCATGACTTGAATGTGATCATGGGACCAGGTGGTGGAGAATGAATCGCAAGATGGATCATCAAAGGAGGAATGAAAGCCAAGATTGCAATTGGAGAATCTGCCTCTCATGAACAAAAGTCCACTCATTAAATGTAAATAATATTAATACAAACAAACAATGGATACAAAAAGCCAGACATTATAAAAAATATACTACAGCCCACGTGGGTATTGGACAGGTGAAGCTGCCGTGGAAAAGTTAGCAAGTGTGGTAAAGGTCATTCTTGGTGCTGCTTAAATATGGTTGGCCAAACAAGCAATACGGTGAAGTTACCTATCGGTACCAAGAAAAATTTCATGTGTGTGGTTTGATGTCCAAGCACCAAATCAAGTTCATCAGGGTGAGCTCTTATTTCTTCCACATGATCGTGTATATGATCGACAAGGTTGATTGCACACATACAAATATACGCTAACCATAGCTGATGTTGCCAGCAGATACCAAGAAGTGGAGATCTTGATGTTAAAAGATTCTGCAAGTGTTGCAGATGCACTTGAATGCATTTATAAATGTTTCCTACTAACATGGCCATGATTATTATAAGTGGACCCTGGCAAAGAATTTCTTGGTTTTTTTGCTGCACTGTTAGTGAAAAACCATGTGCGTGTTCATGTTGGACGTGTTAATATACATCATGACCAAACTATGGTGGAATGATGTAATCACACACTTGCAGGTCGGGCATTCTGACATCAATACGCAAAGGAATTTATGAGATCTCTGATGCAGAGGACCTGCCCATCAAGTGCAGAATGGTCTAACAAATGGGTAGCACATCATCCATTAGTCATAGCAGCACAGAATAATGAGATTACACTCACAAAATTGGATTAAAACCAGCTAATGCGATTCAACAAAAGACATTTACTCTGAAAATGATTTCACATTCAACACCGTTGAAACCACTTGGAAACAAATTTGTTCAGTATCTGTATGCATCTGGGCAACATGCTATGAGTGGTCTGTCAGTGTGTTTACAATTTCAGAATGGAATGATACTCCAAGACAACCAACACATTGGTATGTAACTGAATTCATGAAAGGGTTGAGATGGAGAGATACGTACTTTAACTTTGGTACATCAGCCAGGAGTCCATCATGATCCTGCATTTTCCATTATGTGACTTTATTGTAATTCAAAATTTTATATCAGGCTTTCTCAAATAATAAGGCTTGTCTGGTTTTGAATCATCATAACAGTTAGCCATTGTAGATGAAAATTCATGTGCAAACGTAGATAAAAGTAACTCAAATGACCCATCAACGAGTATCACACCAACTTGAGGATAATCAGACCTTGTACAAAAATAACATCAAATGTCTTGGAGCAATGGTGAATTTCCTCAATGGTTTTTGTTTCATTACTTTTAGTAATAGTTTCTGAAAATTGTTTCCAGTGCTTGCATTGTTCCTCTTCTGCATCGTTATACCACATCCACATTTCATAGATATACTTAAGATTGGTGAGTTCAGATTCCATTCTTACATTGATACCCCAAAACATCTGCTTAATTGATTTGCTCTTGTATAACTTCATCATCAGAGCTGGAACATTCACGAAAATTATCAGAGGATTGATTTGTACAAATGTACACCACATTCAGCTACCTTCTCTCTAGTCGACCTTCCGGACCTGTTTGCAAATTTCTTCCGTGACAAAGTACAAACCATCAGAGATAAACTTGACAACACAATTTCAGCTGACTCATCATCACCATACAGTTGCAATACAGAATTTCAGTGGCAACCGTTAGCAGCATTTGAACCTGTCTCTATGGATTTAGTACGTACAATCGTGACGAAGAGTGCACCAAAGTCATGCGAACTTGATCCGATTCCGACGTCACTGCTGCTAGAGTGCTTGGATCCAATATTGCCTTCACTAACTGATGTTATTAATACCTCTCTCTCATCTGGGAAATTCCCATCATTTTACAAAACTGCCATTGTAAAGCCTCTGCTGAAGAAACCAACACTCGACCATAACGATTTAAAGAACTACTGCCCAGTTTCTAATCTGCCATTCATGTCAAAAATCTTAGAAAAAGTTGTTCTATCCCAACTTGTATCTCATCTGAATTCAAACAGTCTTTTTAGCAATGTACAGTCTGCATATCGCCCTTGCTACAGTACTGAAACTACTCTTCTGAAAGTAGTCAATGACCTTCTCTCTGCTTTGGATAGTGGAAAGATTACAGTCCTCACTCTCCTTGACTTGTCTGCAGCATTTGACACTATAGACCATGATATATTACTTCACCGTCTCCAGCATGAATTTGGCATTCATGATACGGCCTTACTATGGTTCAAGTCCTACTTGGTCAACAGGACACAAATTGTGTCCGCAAATGGTAAACACTCCAGCCCAGTTGATCTATTTTGTGGTGTTCCACAGGGGTCTGTTCCTGGACCTGTTCTCTTCATTCTATACACTCAGCGACTCTCAAGTGTCATAGATCATCATCCAGTGTCTCACCAATTGTACGCTGATGACACCCAAATATACAAATCTAGCCATCCAACTGAAGTTGAAGCTACCATCCAAGGCGTAGAGAGGTGCATTTCCGATGTGAAATCATGGATGACATGTAACAAGCTGCAGATGAATGATGATAAACTGAAGCCATTCTGATTACAACACAAAGACTTTCTCATTCACATCCTTTACCTCAGACAATAAATATCAGCAACACCAACATTAAATTCACACAGTCAGTATGAAACCTAGGTGTTACTCTCAACAGTACTCTCTCATTGCACCAACATGTCATGAACATATGCAAGGCTGCATATCTTGAGCTGAGATGCATCAGCTCCATTCACTAGTATCTTTCAGTTGATGCCACTAAAACACTTGTGTGTTCCTTAATACTTTCAAGACTGGACTATTGTAACTCAATTCTGTCTGGTTCGTCTCAATATCTACTCCAGAAACTTCAAAATGTCCAAAACACAGCTCCTCAGATCATCCTTAGAGTACCACGATCAGAGCACGCCTCTCTCCTGCTCTGTACCCTACACTGGCTATCCATACGATCCAGAATTAAACACAAAATTTGTTCTCTGTGCTACGTTTCACTGATGGGCTCCAGTCCAACATACCTATCTGACCTCACCCATGTGTACACACCAGCAAGATGCTTACGCTCCTCTTCTGACACTCGTATTCTCATTATTCCCACTATGAAGATGAAATCATATGGACAATGCTCTTTTGCATACCAGGGCCCAGCAACGTGGAACGAATTGCCCACTGCACTTAGACACAAAGACACAGTGATCTCATTCAAGAGCGCTCTTAAAACTCACCTATTTCAACTGCAGGAACAGACTTAAAGACCTAATAATGTACCCTTACCTTAAATATTTACAGCATTTTTTCTGTTTCTAGTTTCGGTGTGTTTGTTTTTATTTTTGTAATCATATCGTTATACATGTTTTTTAAGTGTTGTCAAATGTTGTAAAGCGCTTAGAGCTTCTAAAGATTAGGCGCTATAAAAAGTCCTCAATATTATTATTATTATTATTATTTGAATAACAATCCTTGCTTGCATCAGCTGTAGCAGGTGATTTACTCAACTTCAGGGGATTCATTTTCTCTTGCACAATATTATATAAAAGAATTCTACTAATATGCTTGGTCTTGTTTATTTCACTCTATTTCTAAGATCCCTCTAAGTTAACCAATATAGCAGTGTGGTTTGATATATGTCTGAAAATGCATATAACATCTTTTGAGCCTCTTTGATAAATCTATGATGCATTCAAATGAAACAGTGATTTTTTTTCTTCTACACTTTTTGTATTCCAGTAATTTGGTGGATTAAAGCCAGTTTTAGAGACTTCCATAAATTCCTTCAAAACATCTTGAGATACAATCTGAGTTTTTTCCATTTTATATATATATATATATATATATATATATATATATATATATATATATATATATATATATATATATATATATACCACAGCAATTCTTTAATATAAAAGCAGATATATCAGACTGAGCTGTGCTTTTGAATTAATTTTTGAAATTATTGGCAAGTGACTAATTGTAAGTTATGTTAATGTGTGCAGTCCACATCAGTTCCAATGATTCAATTTGAACCCCAAATGAACCCCTAGCATGCCAGATGACATATGAGAAGGTTCAGAGGTCACTGGAATTAATTAGATATGCTTCAAAGATTGTGTGTGCCACATATTCATAACTGATGTCAACTTTACATCATCAAGTTCACTTTCATTTCTCACATTTCACTGGCCTAGCCTGAATTATTAAAGAAAAATTTTCTCTGTCAGTTGGACTTGAACCAGCAACATTGTATTTGATGGCTTTCACAGCTGTTGTCTGTGTAAATAGAGCAAATGAAAACCCTCATATTTCAAGCTAAGAAATTTTTAGAAACACACAAATGACTTCTCCCCATATCAGCTAATATAGAAAAATATACCATTTTAAGCTATTATTTCACAACATTATTATGCATATCCACAGCCTCGTGTAATAGTTAGCACAAAGTCATGAAATAGTAATTTCAGGTCAACTGGATATTGCCAGCATGATCACTAGAAATATTACAGGTATTTTTCAATATTAGCAAAACAGATTTTGTTATAACTGGTGCAGATTAAATTTGTATTAACTTTGCTTTAATTTAAGCACACCGAAATATTAATACATAACTAAATTAAATAAAAATTGCTCATTCTCTCTGAATTTTCTGGCATGTTAAATAAGTTTGTTGTGATTATATCTGCATAGGTTATAATTGGATGATGTAATTACATCAGTGAGCCTATATATAGCTTGAATATCGATCATTATAGCACTGCTGTGTAGTAAATCATACAGGATACAGTGTTAAGAATGTGTACATATTTGGTCACCTTTGTGAATAATAATCTGGCTTGCTAAGTGTCAAAATGGGCACAAGTCTTGGGGGACAGAGGCTGTGATGATTATCAGGACCAAAAATAGGGGCAAAAAACAACATAATGAAACTTTTTTTTTCTTCCACAATACCAACAGTACTGACAAAACAAATGAACATGAATCATTTCATTGCATTTTCTAATTACATCCTATGATCTGGAGATGTGCTAAGTAAAGATTTGTTTTACTGTAATGTTGAAAATAGTATTCCCATTATGCATGCTCATAGGTCACAAAAACAATACATAATACGAATGTGGCCATTTCTGAAACAATGTTATATGTAATCATTACAAGCAGAATAATCATCAGCTAGGCAATGATTAGAGATGATAACAGGGAACTGTTGAAATATGGTAATGTAGGACTTCTGTCCCCCTGAAAAGCAATAGTTAAATGAGATTGACTGTACCATTGTGCATTGTTAAGAGTCTAAGCTTTTTGTTCAATTTATGATTTTTAATTGGAACTACAGTCACTAGTGTGTTGCTGTTCCATTGAAAACAAGCAAGCATTTATAAGTTTGAGATGATGGCTGTAAAGGTTACAAGCTGGTGTGCATTTCTGTGCTAATCCATGTCGCATATCTTTCTCCAAGTAAAGTTCATTATCAAATCTTAAATATGAACAAAACCAAAAGCAATAGTTTTGTAGTTATTGTAATTACCAACACTAAATATTTAGTACATTTTATTTAATCCCACCAGCATTTGTGGGAACAATTCTCATACGTTATCCCACATTATGTAACACTGTGTAAATTGTTCACACAAGGCCTCAGTTAATAGCCCTCATCAGCTGCTAAGTACATGTGAGAATGCCTGACATGTGGGAATGGTCTATTGACAGCTTGATCCAAAGTGACCCTACAGCAGTCACTATAGAGTATTTTGGCATATTTTACATATCTGTAAACTTTTTTATCAGATTGAAATATTACAAGAAATCATCTAGTCATACTTATCTTAAAATCATTTTTTAAAATATGACTCTGATGACTATATCTTATATACACTATAGTGAGTGATCTAAAGATTATGTGTCCCTAAGACAGTATATAAATCCATGGCTGATAACAACTAATATGTTAGTGTTGGAGAAAAAGTGGTATAAAACACCTGGCTAATTTGACGAAAAGTATAGGACTCTCAAGAGATTGCTGGTCTAAAGTTTTAAATCATTCCTTGTTAAACATGTGAGCAATATTACCCTGGCTCTAATTTCCTTGGAATGTTGGTCTATATCCTTGTACAGCTCTCTCTGTGTCAGCTTGCTTACATTCAGTGTCAATGCCTGAAAAGCAAATTAACATAAATTTCAGGGACCATACATTTTGATGGCAAACATGTGTTTGTATATTTCTTTCATTAAAAGATCTTTCATTGTTCAAGAGCTGCACATTTAGAGTTGTACCCCTTTAGAGTCACACCAAGCCATTCCAAGCAATACATGAAAATCCTTAAAACTTGCAATTTTAATCCTATAAAGGACTTTTACTCAGGAAAATTGGAGATAGTCATGTATACAAGGTTGTGACAACTGTGTCCCAGATATTACTGTACTTAAGAAGAAAGAAGACAATGAATGGATCAATTTTCCCACACAATCACCCACTATGGAAATTTCAGTAAACACATAAAAACAGAGCTAGGTTAAAATGGGTAGACCCTCGTGCACAATATAGGCCAAAACTTAATGGCAAACCCGGCTAGCACTGATGTGTGTTTGTACAACAATCATCCCCTTGTACATACAACATGATATCATGCATGCTTCATACCAATGCATATAATAAAGAAGAAACTTTTGAGATAAATTACGAATATGTCTTCTTTAAAAAATTAACCCTATGACCAACTATACAAAACTGTTTAAATCTACCATAACAAGTGAAAGAGGTCCAAAATTATATTTCATTGTTAAAATTATGCTAACCTTCCACTGTATGAATTCATAACTGTGAGCATCATGAGAGATGGGCATCCCTATTTTGATTTTCTTCACATCATGCTGGTCTGAAATGTAAATAGAGTTTTCTGACACGAGTATTGTGTTTAATAGTCCTCTAAGTTGGCACTTAACATAATAAACTAAATCTGAAGAAACCATTATCTTCTTATTATACTACAATGACTAAGACCTTCAGACCCTAGAATCTGCATGTTTCTTTTTTACCATAAGTGCATACTGTCAATGAACTTAAATTACAAAAAAACGTTATTCTAATGGGAAAAAAAATTCTTTCAGCTACAGTGATGTTGACCATTGACATTGTATCTCAAAATCAAACTTTGGTCAGGGTATGGTCTATAACTAAAGTTATTAAGCAAAAACCATTTTCCTTCATTCAATAATAGTGATCTTGACCTTGGACCCAAAATCATTTAGGCTTTTTGTTACCAAACATGTAAGTCATCCACTAAGTTAAAAACGTTGATAAAGTACCTGTCTGATAATTGAAATTGGTGTGCAGAAACCATTTTTCTTCTTTCAGCCACAATGAAATTGATCCTTGAACCTCCAAATTGATATGTTTTATCCTTATCCCAAGTTTAAACCATAAACAGTTTTATCTAGGTATGTGATGTAGAACTCATGTTTTTGAGCAGAAACCATTGTCATCTTTTAACCAGTGACCTTAACAATTGACCTGTTGACTCCTCATTGATAGGCTTCTTCCTTTCTTAAGTGCAAGCCATCCACAAAGTTTGGTCCATGTGCAATTTAAAGCTGTTATTGTGTAGAAATTATAGTGATTCATCCAGTCAAAGTAGTGACCTTGAAGTTTGTCTTTCTGACATTGATAGCTTACAGACTTCTTTCTTACTGCATGTATCATTTACAAAGTTTGGTAGCTGTTGATGGTGAAGAACTAGAGTTATTGTGCAGAAACAACATTTCTTATGTCAGTCAGAGTGGCCTTGACATTTGACCTTTTGAGAACAAGACTCGTAGGCTTCTTCCTTACTGCAAGTGCAAGTCATGCTCAAAGTTTGGTAAATGTAGCTGGAGTTGAATGCAGCTATTATACAGCTACCATTCTTCACTTTTTAATCATAGTGATCTTAGTCTTTGATGCAAGCCATCCATACATTTTGGTTACTACAGATGGTGGAGAACTCCATTAAGTGTGTGGAAACAATAGTTCTTCTTTCAGTCATACTAACTTTCACCTTTGTTTTACCCTGAAATCAACAGAACATAATATATGCACTGCCTTATTGATACTATTTATCATGCAATAAGAAAACAGATACAACAAAATTTGATTCATATAAGACATTTTTTTTATAAATTAAAGAATGAAAGTATCAGGGCAGAGATATTGAATGTAGTAAGCATACATACTTATTAGTAACTTCAATTACAAGTACATTGAGCTAAATATTTTTAAACTTACTTGGATTATAGGCATCAATTCATTTCTTCTTGTTCTGTACACTCTAACGATTAACACTATAGTGGATACCATAGTAAATCTATTGCTGATATGTGTCTACTACAATACCAAATCAACAGATACATGTTTACTACAATACCAAATCAACAGATACGTGTCTACTACAATACCAAATCAACAGATATGTGTCTACCACAATACCAAATCAACAGATACGTGTCTACTACAACACCAAATCAACAGATACATGTCTACTACAATACCAAATCAACAGATACGTGTCTACTACAATACCAAATCAACAGATATGTGTCTACTACAATACCAAATCAACAGATAGTTTGCTATGTTTGAAATTCATCTAAGATCAATAGTTTAAATTATTTTCTGAGAGACATAATCATAAGATATGAGTCTATACTCACTTAAAAGTCAAGTCCATCTGTAAACTGCACACAGACTCAGATCTGCTGTTGCATAATGAACATACAGATCTGAGTATGTGCTATTTCTTAGGAATAATTAGTAGAACAATGAACACAGACCCTGATCTATTTGGTGTATTAGGAGATGGCAGATCAGTGTCTATGTTATTTGCCGTTGGACTCAACTTATAAGCAAGTATTTACATTAACAGTATGATTTCCTTTATTTTAATTTTTATCAATTTTTAAACAATTATCTTTTCATGGGTATTTAAATTCATTGTGGTAATGTTGTCAAGAGCAGAACACTTTCATTTAGTCTTAAAATGTATGGTTTGAAGCAACCACAACATCCAGAAAAAATACCAAGAAAAATAATGAATCTAAAATAATTTTATAGGACATGCCATCTTAATAGGAATGCAGAATGTAAACAGATACATGCTATTGTTTTTATCAGACACTTTTGCCAAAATGTTTAAAATATTTGGCACTATGCAAAATTCTGTACATTTCTAGGATACCTACACAAAACTGAATAGGTAAAACATTCTACGAAATCAGTGTTTGTGGCTGCCCAAAGAGTATATTTTACATCACTTAAGGTATAGATCTACTGTTTTACAAAATCATGTTTTCATTTTCATCCCTGGGAGCCTCAGGTGGCTGAGTGGTCCAAGGCACTTGCCTTTTCACTGCTGTCTCACCTCTGTCAGCACGGGTTTGAGTCTCTGCTTGGCCAATGTGGGTATGTGAGAAAGCTTGCCGGTGGTTTTCTGTTGGTCAGCAGTTCTTACCAGGATTTTTCTGGGTTCTTCATCCACCAAAGGTACTGGCTGCCATGTATCAAATGCTGAAAACTGGCATTAAACCCACAAAACCAAACCAAACCATTTTCATCCCACAGTTATGCCATTTTAATTCACTGATTCTTGGAAGAAGTAGTGTCATCAGTAACTTAACCCTGAGCCCACCCTTAAATAATATACAATTACTGAAGTTTGTTTAGCTGAATTTAAATCTTAATGAAATATTAAACCTCATATTCAACAACACAAAGCAAAAGTTAATATAATGGGTTTACTGTTTTGTAACATTTCATATTCATATAAACAATGTTCAATAATTGTTTTATTACATGATTTAATCCAAAACTTTGAAATTAAACTTGTGTCAAAGTAGTGAAAATTTCATTTCAGCCACATAACACTGCCTAAAATAGATGATGTTACACAGAAATCAAATGTGTTAGTACTGTACAATATGATTAATTAATGCAAATCATGTGAAGTCATGTTGTACAGATATGCACTGACTGAATGAGAATTTCACATTTTTTACTTTAATTTTTTTTTGTGAAGACTAAAAAGTAATAAAATTATTTCTCTAAAATAAAAAAAACATTAGGATTTGTAAATGGCTAAAATTAATGGTATTAAAGTTACTTGAATTATGTATTTTTCAATGAAAATTAAAGGCAGCGAAACCAAAACTGGCAAGTTAAACAATTCTGAGTTAAGCAACCACTCATGGGAATGCAACTACATATATTGTGTTAGCTGTATTATCCAATGAAAAACAGTGCTCACAGGAATCATGTAATAATTACTGATGTTCACTACCTGCTGGTTTGACACAACTGTCACAATAGTTTTGTATTTATGTGATCTTTCTCCAACAGGTACCATTAAAGATAGACATTTTTGCTGACTTTAAGAGCTATTAAGGGAATCAACAAATAATCTTTGTGTTTTAGTAAAAGTAATCAAGGATGATAACCCATAATGTCCTGCTTTAATTACATCCCACTGATATTAGTCTTTTAAGAATTATCAAACATCGGAACTCTGCATAGAAAAGCCAATACAGTCTACTGCATTGAAGGCAAACAATACACAACATGTCAGTAATGGCAAACAGCCAATGAACATTGAATAAACAAAGGATATGAGAGTGTCACGAAACCAGGCAAAATGCAGATTACCAGTTCCTAAAGTTTTGTTTGGAAACCATGTATTCTTCTGATTTTAACTTATTATATCTCTCATCTAAAAAGCTGTAAATGAGGATATTCTCAGCTCAATAATAACATATCATCTGTTTAAAAAGTTGCACCTTCTAAAATGATGTTATTTTCCAAACATTTGAAAGAAAAAAAATTAATGGAAAGCTTGTCAGATAAATGTTATTTTATTAACTTGTGTTTTATACCATATCAATCAGTTTCACTTTCATATTATTTGTCATGTACTGGAAGTTTTACTAGTTTTTTGCCACTTTATGATTTTATGTATTTAATTTGTATTATGCCTGACCTTTGTTCACAGTTGGGGGTGGGAGTTTGGGCCTAACTGACTAATATCATTTTACTTGGATTTGAGCTCAGGATCTTGGTTTTTCCCTTGGAAATTCTACTGTCTAATTGATTTTTATCATATTGTTTACTTGAATTTAAGTTCAATGCATCACATTTTATTTTACAGAACTTTTGCATTTTCTGGAATCAAACTCGTTCACAAATTTGATAGGAAAGTTACCAACATCCTGGTCATCTAATTTTGTCTTAGGTTTTTATGTAAGGTTTTGATGAACAAAATGATTTATTTCTATTTTAATATCAGTCTAATGGAATCATATTTAGTTGTGTTAAGATATAATTTGAACGATACCATTATTTAGACCATTCATTGAAATTACTAAAGTGCTCATTGGCTGGATTAAGACTATTTTGGGATTATTATGCATTTATTCAAAGATATTCTGGATTATATCACTGAGATTCTTCTGGCAAATGGCATTCTCATCCAGCTATATCATCAGCAAATGTGAGTTTACTAGATTCCTCATCAGTAATTTAACATGCCAAAATCCATTTCTTGCATTCACAACACAGTAAAAATTCCCACTCTTTTCATGTCTGGCAGGACATCTTCTATTGTCAGAATCAGGTAATGGTTTCCTTTCAGTACTTTATTTAAGGGTTGTGCATCAATGCACAACCTTATTTTCTTGTTCTCAATCACTACCACCATTGCTAGAACTCCAATTAGTAGGTTCTTTCTCTGGTTTCAATATTTCAGATTTTTCCAATCATTGAATTTCTGACCTCAACTTGGGCTTAACAGCTAACGGCATTTTCCTTACTGGCAATTTGACTGGTTTGGCTGGCCCTGTCACTTCAAGGTGGAGTTCTCCTTCCAAGAGACCTTCTCCATTGAATATGTATTCATATTCATGTACAAGATTTTGTGTTGTTTCAATAGCCATGATATGTTGCTTATTTACAGTAATAAGTTTCATTATCTGTACTTCTTTTGCTGCAAGTAGTGGTCTTGCCTTCCTTTGAACAATGACGAACTCTGAAGTGTAAACTTTCTTATTCTTTGGATTTTTAAACTGTATTTTTCTTTTACACAAGGATCTTGTTTCACTGTTATACACATAACAAGTGTCACATGGTTCGTTTTCAGGTGCTTCAGTTTGTCATGATGACATATTCTTTTATAATCTATTTCAGAGATTATGTTAAATGTTCAGCCAAAGTCCTACTGGAAATTGATCCGGCTCTCACCTAAAGTCATTTCAGCAAATAACTTCGTTGAGTAATTGCCTATCTCATTTACCTTCTTGACTGAATATTCCATGACTATCACTGTAAAAACTTGTATCATGATCTACAACTTGTAGCCTTTCTTTCTGTTTGTCTTTCCTTTTCTGTGTCTCCTCCTCAGCTTTTTACTTTCGCACTTTATTGCTAAATGGTTCATCAACTGACATTTTGCACAGCTTTTCCTGACAGCAGGACAAGCCTCTTTCTCTGCTTCATGTTTCTTTCATCAGTAGTCACATTCTCTTTGCAGATGACTTTGCTTTTCTGACTTCCTCTTCATTTGGGCTACTCCTGAAACTTCCTCTTGATTCACTGCATTCATTGTTCTTGTGTTTTCTTGTTGGTTTGAGAGATATCTATGCATGTTCGCAGAGACAACTTTTATTTTACAGCAATTTTCTTCTCTTGCCATTGTCTCTATTTTCAATTACCATTCTGTCTCTCACCAAGCTAACTTCCAAGTCAGCATACTTGGAAGTCTGGGCTAGTGATCTTAGCACCGTGATGTAGGCATCAATTCTCTCACCTTCTTGTTGTCAACAATTAAAGTTGTACCATTCGTAGGTTTCCTTTGTTTCTCCTATCAGTATTTTTCCAACCTACAACCACTTTTTCAGGTTTCTCTTTGTCATTTGCAATTTCAAATGTGAATGTGTCAAATGGTTCTATCACTTCTGAGCCTTGCAACCTATATTTAATTAGCATTTTTTGTTAGTTATTTTTTAATTTCATTATATGCTTTTGATAATTTAAAATTGTATGCTGGACTTGACCTTGTCCAAAATCAAGTTCATTTTCTATTTGACCTAAATCACTGATTTTTAAAATTCTATAAACAACTAATACATAACTAAAATATTCTCTATGTGTATGGGTTTAATATTAGGATCATTATTAATAGAAGTAAACATATTTATTTCGGTCTAGGTGTAGGTTATTAGAATTCCCCTATAAATATAACTGGCCTACCTGATCTATTCCACATTCTATATTACAATTTAATAACAGACCTTCTAATTATGACTATGATTTTATTGTGTAAACATCTGAACCTTCCAGATTTAAATTCTCCTATGGGTAATATTTTATTTTTATTTTTTAGAAAATGTTATTTGTGACCACAGGCACATTAACACTTCCAGCATTGGATTTAATTGGGATTTCCACTAAAGTTTATTCAGAACTTTAAATAATAGGACTTGTGTTTGTGGCACATCACCACTATATGAGCCACCAGAGCAACATCAATACTTCCAGCATTGGATTTCATTTGGATTTCCACTAAAGTTTATTCAGAACTTTAAATATTAGGACTTGTGTTTGTGGCACATCAACACTACATGAGCCACCAGAGCCACATCAACACTTCCAGCATAGGATTTCATTTGGATTTCCAGTAAAGTTTATGTGGAAATGTATGGCAGTGATATCACAGCCAGATTTTGAAATCTTTCAGGACTGCCATGGAGTAAGTAACCCTAGGAGAAACAAAAACTAGCTGGGGGTGACTGATAAAAAGGCCATTGGCAGATCTACCTGCCAGCACATCACAATGTCATCCTTCCAAGTTTTAGCATTTTGACCCCCAACTAAGTGCACCAGGCCAACATCTTTTTCCTACCGCATGACAAGGTTGGATGGAGTTTGTAAAAGTATGTGCTGACCATGGTGAACATCGTGAGCCACTGTAAGGAGGTTAAGTCCTTATCCAGTGAACAGGCTGCCAAGATTGTTGCCATTCTGAAACTGATCATCAAGCATGGGCTGTTCTGGTGGTCTAAGCTGCTGCAGATCCACCCTGGGCAGAAGTTTATGTGTGCCATGTTGAAGCTCCAGGTCACGCATGACATCCACATGTGGTACAACATGGCCGGCATCCGCTGAACACAAGGTATCATGGAGTGGTTTAATCAAATCCTGGCCAAGCGGCTACCTGGGTACCAGTTCACCCCAGGAGTACTTGCCTTCTGAGAAAGGTATGGCAGTGCACAATGTAGGATGGCCACCCTAAATGGAGAGGTGGGCCGGCTTACTGGCGCAAGACTGGTAGATGCCATCCATGCCCTGCTGCATGTGGCACGTAGCACACCAAGTAAAGCACCCCAAGCAGTCTCTCAGTGCAGTGGCCCTGGTGCAGTACTTGTATGCGCCTGGAGAGCTGGAGGGTGGGACCTGCTGTGCCACTGACCCAGTATAGTCGTTGGATATATAAGTTGTACTTGACTAATGGTAAATCCCTGGCCAGACTGTCATATATACCATCTCAATAGGTCTTCTGACTGACTGGGTCATGGCATGCTGTTCTGGTACCTCAGCCACAAATGCTTAGGTCTGAATTTCATAAAGTCTTCAAACTCTCTGTTGACCTTCACCTGTTTGGACATGGTTATAGCTCAGATTGGGATCCTATCAGGTCTGATCCATTTTGTTGTGACTAACAGGGGATTGCCATTATCAGGCTATAGACCTCTATCTGGTGGGTTTTTTTTGTGAGTTGGGGTGTGTGTTTGTTTTTGTTATATCTGACTGCATTATTGTAGTGAAACCTCCTTCTCTGTTCGAGGCTTTCAATGTATAGTTTATGCCATAGGTCAGTCCATACTGTTAATCTCACAAGCCCGTAGCCCTTTGGGACCCTGTGCTATCTGCCAGCAGGCTAGAGTAAATCTTGGGGTGAAGGCCCATGAAATGAGCAATGGGAACTCTGCTGTATTTGTCCTTAAACTTTCCTATGATCTTTCTGTTAACTTCACTGCAGAGCAAGTGACCTGCTGGAAAATGCTTGTATCATAAAGGTGAGTATTCTTGGCCATATCTCTATAGATATATCCTCAGTCTTCTCCTCCATCAGCAGACTGTCAGTATCAGTGTAGAGAGCTGGGACTTGGCACCAAAATATGCCTTTATGTACTTATAGTAATTGTCATGCATCAAATATGTGGACAGATAGTGAACGACCTTGCATATGTAGACAGGGCAGTTAAAACTGAATCTGGCTTTGGTGAAGTGTATTTTCTGAGGTTTTTCTTCAAAGATTATGAGTCTGAAAGGCTGAGTCTGCTTTCAGGCATCACCGCTTGTCCCCTTAACCTTTTTGCTGTACCATATCAAAATGGAAGAGCTTCCATGATTTTCTATGGTCTAGACAGAAATTATTGAGCAGCTTTATGTAGTCTTGTCAAACCTGTTCATGGCCTTAGCCTGCAAGTCCGTATTTTTTTTAAATTTAGGTTACCATCCATGTGCTCTGGTCTGATTCTAGTGCTCACTGAATCTTAGTGACCCTCATACCAGGACTAGTGAAGAGTTGGAGGTTTCAGTAGTATTTGACGTATCACCAGTTCTACAGTAGATTAGGTGCCATGAGCTTTCATAGATCCCGTGTAATGACCTCCCAGCATGTTTCCCAAAGTTTGATGGAGGAAGTTAGCCATTCTTTAGGAATAGTCATAGACCCAGGTGGTAGAGGGCATCATGCAACTCTTTCAGATATTCCAAGTCCACATTGAGAAGGTAGTGCATGGGAGCAATTGGAACTATGCTACTTAATCTTTTTGAGGTCGGCCCATTAGTGGCATCCATTGGATGGGCTCTGCATCTTGGTCTATTTATAAAGGTTATTGGTGTTAAGGCAGATGATCCGGTTGGAGGTTTTAGAGACGTTATAGTCTGGGCACATTGGGTTATTGGCCTTTGCATATCACTTGCTTACTGTGGAGATGCCACTCTGAAGACATCTCTCAACAACGAGCTGTGTGTCAATATCTGACAGCTCATCTTCAAGAAGGTGACTCAAAAGGCTTCAAGATATCTGCCAGAAGAAGCATATGTGTCTTAAGGTAAAGGTTGTGATAGTCTTCTATCTTATAATAACCAAAGTTATTCCATACTTTTATAGCATGCTGATAGACCTCAGAATATACCCATACAGTTAAAGGTGCTGTAGAAGGCTTCTTTAGGGAGTATATTGACTCCACCCATCGATATGCTTGTATTGATAGACACCCTTGGTGGTCAGAAGGGGACATCATGTTTGGTATATCAACGGGTGATGAAGAAGCCATCCTGGGGTAGCTCATCAGCCAACTGGGATAGGCTACAAGGTAAGAATTGAGCTGTCTATGAACTGGAGCTGGTCCAGGAAAAATGTCTTATATACTTCCATGTTGCTGGGAATGGCACTGATGTTTGCCATTTAGACCATTCCAATTTCTGCCATCAGCAGATGGCCATTGTAGTTCCTCAGTTTGTGGTAGTTGGACTACTGTATCCCTTCCTCTATATATCATGGATAGTTTGGATTTACTATCGCATCATGTGATGATTTAGCAGAAGCCACAGGGTTGATGGCTGAAGGTTTCATAGGTAATTGCTGTAGGTGGGGTCAACCTCCTCCCTTTTCACTGCCACATTAAAGGCCTCGAGGTCAGCATTGGTAAATAGTATATGACAAGGCAATGAAAGAAGTGCTTAAAGCAAAGTTTGTTCATTCCTGGCTCTGGGAAGAAGGTCTGCTGTGGCTTTGAGACTATGCCATGACAGTCTGTGGCATGACTCTTAAGAAGGTCAATATGTCAGAAAGCATGGAGGCACCAGCAGCAGGTATGCTTTTTATGTTCATTTTTGTTACTGCTATACATCTTCCAGGAAAGGTCTTTGATGCATATGTAGTGTTGCTTGTCATAGTCCAACAGCATAAGCAGGTTGATGGGTTTCTGCAGTGCTTTATCAGCAATGTGTATGGGGTAAAGATCATGGTCCCAGACACTGATGGCAATGGTAGGGTTGAGGTTCTACTTGGTATTGTTAAGACCTTTATTTAAAATTTAAGCTTGTCAAATCAGAGTGTTCCCAGATACTTACTATAATTGCTGGGACAATTGGTATGGTCACTAGAAAGAAAAATGGCCGAAAGAATGGCCAATTCAAAATGCCAGGCATCATGGTTTTCTATGTTAATAAATGCTCATTTGGGAATCCACTTGGGTGTGGGTGCATGTCCTTTGCATCAAAACAGGCAGTACTGCAAAATCTAGAGCTTTACCTCTTTGCATCCAACAGGCTACCAGTCTGTGCCCTCAATCATAAACTTTTCCAATCACTCTTTGACCTTAGCTATGGCCTTAGCCACCAGTACCTGGATTTCATCAGTCAGAAGCACCACTTCTGCTTTGCTGGATGATAAATAAACTGGCATGGAGATTGCTTCCCCTTCTACTGTAGTCTTTTCTAAATGAGCCTTAATGCAAAGGTTAAACTTGATGCTCTTCTTCCCATCTCCTGTTTCAGGATGTTGAGAAAATACAAGGATCATGGCCCTGAGTAACTTAGATATCTAAGTCCACTTCTAATGGATGTACTCTTAGTATAATGGCATGATAGTTGACAATGATTTTATCCTTTCTGGAAGGCAGCTTTTTTGTATGATAGTGTGCAGAGCATATCATCTAGCAGGGATCTGAGACCTTTCTATACTGTTGGCAGGCCTTTTGTTCTATGCATCTCAGCTTAATTGTCAGCCTGGTGGTCATCTCCACATTTGCTGCATACGTAGTAGACAGCAAGAGTATCTGTTCCACACTTTCAACTGGTCAGGAGTGGGATCACATCTCTATATCTCTAGGCATTTCTTCCCACTGGGGTCTGTACGACCTTAAGGGCATCTAGGTGTATGACTGAGTTCCTATGTGGCCCATGGTCTATGATGTTATATCCCAAGAACCTGCATTTCCAATTCATTGTTGTTGATCACTTGTTACCTTCTCTATGATGTGACTAGTCATTGTTATCCACTGGCAAACCAATGAGTTGTTTTCACGTGACGTCACAAAACGTGTGTACTTCCATATCCGCCATTTTGATTCTCTAGCCATGCAAACCGACACCTAACAACATTGTTCTTCCCACATAATCATGAAGGCACGTTTCATTTTGTGCGCAGGGATATAATAATTCATCACATTCTGTTGTGAATGTCAACTGCATGAGACCAAATGCATGACTTTTCCTCTTTTTTCTTCAAATAAAACATTAAAATTTCAACTATCTTTATTATTCTTTCATAAACAAGTAGATCCATCAATAAACCATCGAATAAACAAATGGATACACAAACAAGTAGAAACATGTAATGATTCTCAATTTACATGGGCTGAAGTCAATCATTTGGTTAGAGTTCAAGTTAAAAGGCCAATCGTTACTATATAATTTCATATTTCTAAATGCATTTCAAGAATAACTGGTTTTGACATTTGGTACAAAGTCATGTTCCATATGGCAAATGTTTCATTTTAATACACTAAAGATGAAACTTCTCTGAATGGTTATCGTTTACATTCAATATCATCCTACGTCCATCACATCCACAATAAATACAATATTTGATCGTACTTATTAAAATCGGCTTGTCAGCTGTCTTTGGCACAATGCACATGTTTTCGCGAAAAGTATTTGTCTGGCATAATACACATGCTATGAAATTTTATTTCCGTAACTGTTATTGTATCCCGAAGATCATTGTCCGGAAATACTCTTTCGAGGTGACAAGCTTAGGGACATCATACAAAATATTTTTAAAAAAAGACAATATTGTCTGTTTGTATAAAAAAAATAACTGCATTTCTATTTGATAGCAATATGCACGATGACGGTTAAACTTCACTTTTCTGTCTTTCGATATAAGCCAGGGAACTTAGCTTTATTTTTATTTTCGTGCTATAAGGGCACATAATTTCAAGTATAATCTATGTATCCTTATTGACAATTAAATCAGATTATTTATTATCTTGAATATATGTGATGACACGTGTTGATAAAGGTTTGTTAGGGAGTCAAAATGGCGGCGCAAGGTACGCTCGCGTTGCATTGTGGGTATTTGCGTACACAATTGTGACATCTGTGAAAACAACCCATAAAGTGAATAACAGTCCAGTAGCAGAATATTTCTTGCAGCCATATTTTCAATGATATAATCCTAACTGGAATCACATAAATCAAAGCAGCATAGAAAATAGGAAATTCAAAGAAAACCATTTGATTTGGTAGCTGCAATCACTCAAACCTATCACTTTAAGTCAAGATGAATCCAAATGGGCATTTGTCCATGCATAGGTAATAAAGAATTCACAACTAATCAAGATCACATTTCTGACATTAATTCGCCTATGAAACCTATGGTCTTAACATCCATTTGTCAGTACAAAATGTCAAATATTGTAAGAAACAGTAAGAAATCTATTTTAAAGTATTTTATAAGCTATTAATTATGTAATTCTAGCTAGGAACATAACTTATACAAGTTTTAAGAAACTGCCAGTTCAACAAAATATTAGATCTGGATGCAGTTTAAAAAGGAACACAACCCCAATCAACCTTGCTCACTTTATTATTTCATTATATCATCACTAGATTGGAATAGGACCTTGAAGGTCTCCTTATTGTCATTAAACTTGGCAAGTTAATGAGTGGAAACTATCACTGAAAATGTATTTAATAAATAAAAAGTCAAATATGCCTATTTTTGATCTGGTGAACTTATTGCTCACATGATCCAATTGTCACTCACATGTGCAAACTTGCCTGCTCAAGTAATTTCTGATTTTTTGTTAGATTCTATTATTTTTCTGAGTACTACCTAAGTTACATGTTAAAAAGCACATGGGACTAACATGGATTAGATCTCATATGACAATCTCACATACAAAATGGTACACAGTTTTGCTGTGGACATAAGCTGATCTTCCCATAATTTTGGTAAGCATTGATTCCACTTAGCAGTGATTAATTTGTGAAATATTATTGAACAAATTATCTTTGATTAATTTTGAGAGTTTTAATTTGTTTAAATAAAATATTTACTATATTTAACATTAAGTCTGTAGCTCCATCCATTTTGCATAATTCCATTACAAGAAAACCCCTGCTATAAACAAAAGTATAATTCAACAAATACATTGGATATGATTATCCAGTCTCAATGAAACCCATTTCATAGTACATATTTTAACATTGTAATTAAGATAGCTAAGACATACTACAGACAAGAATACTTACATTTGGAGTAAGATCTTATAAAATCCACTGTAAGTTCAGATAATGTCTGTAGAAAAGAAAATAAGCAGGAATTATTCTGGATATTATCTTGGATTGTATTTCTGCATTGCACACCATAACTAGAAAGTTCAATTGTCTTCACTGATGTCTGCAGGTTGATGTGCTTCAATACACCTAATCAAACTTTTATAAATCTCAATTTGTTTTGAATTCCATTCACACAATATAGCTTAATATATCTGGAAAACATAAAGTGGGAGGGATTATAAATATGCATGTAATTTGTATGTGATAAAGTTTTGTTTTAAGTCAGGGAAAAAACCATTTGATGGTGCATGAATACTATATACCATATACTTGCTTATATAATGAGTCCAACTGCAGACTTCAATGACCCAGATCTGCCATTGCATAATGCAACAGGAGATCTGGGTCTATGAAATTTGTTAGGAAATATATTAGGATGCTTATCACATGTCAAATTATTCTTTTTAAGGGTAGACTACTGAAAACAGTTTAACAAAACTTACAAAGAGACTGATCTTTATTATGAACTGTTAAAAGTGGCATGAGGTATTTACATGCACCTTCCAAGTTTTGCTCCATTTACACTGTTTTCTGTTTTCATAAATTATCATCTATTAATGTCAGGAAAATGATCCTGCATGGCATGGGAATTTTCCAAATTGAATTCAGTAATGTTGAATCTCATCTTAATGTGTTATGTGCATTCAGAATACTTTGGACATTTTGGCAGTCAGTCAGTCACAACAATCAGATTGAATGTTTGAAGAAATCAGACCCACTCTTACAAGAAAATCTGCTAATAAATAGCTACCACTTCAGTGTTTGCTCTATTTTGTTTCTGTGAGTCATTGCTAAGTGTAAAATAGAAGCCAAAACTAAGTTGCTTAGAATCAGACATAAAACATCATCATCTTGAAAAACATGTTCAATCTAGGTAAAATTTTGCTTATAATATTTTGCTATACACAATATCTTGTGAAAATGGTAAAACATGCCAAATGCCAGTGATGTAGAATAGTGAGATTGATAGTTTGAAGAACCCAGGGTAGTAATGACAGACTGACAGTAAAAGGTACTTAAATCTTTTTCCACAGTGGTGATATTTCAGATGTAAAACTTACTCTGAAAACTATAGGTTTATACATTAGGTCCATTCTGCGACTCATCCCAATAGCACCATACCTTCCAGCATAGTAAATACCTAGAACAACATGCCGATGTACACAGCCATTAAATGTTGAATTGAAGCTGACTGGAAATCTCTCAACTCCTATCATGCCATTGGTGAGATAACTTTGTAAAGTCAAGGATATTCATAAAACAGAGCAAGAATAGCAGTATGATTATCATCTATTCTCGCTTATAAGTCAAGTCCAACTGCAAATAACATAGACCTTTATCTGCCATTACAGTACCTAAAATGCTGGTAGATCAGGTCTATTTTGTCTGTTCAACTGATTAATCCTAACAAACTGTATAAACCCAGATCTACTGTTGTTGCATATGCAATGGTGGGATATCTGGATCTGTGCAATTTGCAGATAGACCTGTCTTATAAGGGTGTACATATGGTTCATTGACACTTGATAAGTTTTTGTTCTTATCTTTTCTGCTTAGATGATATTATAAATCAGAAGATTTTATCATTCAAAACAAACTGAAAATATTGAATGATAAAATCTTTTCATTTATACTATTATCATGACATTCTCCAAAAAGCAATGGTTCTGAAAAATTTATAAAAAATTTTAAATCATCTATGGTACACTACCATTCAATACTGATAATCAGATACAAAAAATGCTGTTGAAAATGCAGACAAAATTTAAAAATGATGAGAAAATATTAAAATTTTCAGTATCTGAATAAACTTTATAAGCAACAAATTTGTAACTACATGGTGGAAAACTGAAAACTTAAACTGACAGAAATAAAGGATGAAAATTAATTTGTGTCATTAAGAGCCAAACCATGAAGAATTACACGCATACACAAGTCATAAATTCAAAAATTTAATAATATGGAAATTTTCTCTTTTTCAAGACTGACAATATTTAAAGATTTATAATAGTGTACTTTTCCTGAATAACTGATCAAATTTCATTGATAAATATTATGATGTGTCTGATTCTCTTCTTAAATGGCATCATAGCAAACAGAAGGTAAAAGCAAATAAAAAAAGAAGATAAAAGATCTCTTTGGTTTGAATTGCACAGGGTCTTAACCTGTAGCAGGTACACCCAAACTAATTAGTTAACGAGCTGTTATTTAATGCTGCTGTATTGTTGTATTCCCAAAGAAAATCAGTAATATTTTTAAACTGATTTTTCTTGGAGATTTGCTAAACAGTGAAGATCATAACTTTCATTCAGCAGAAAGCAGCATTAAAACCTAATAATAAAATAAAATGTTTATTGGCTTTTGCTCAGGAGTACAAAGCAAACAGGTGTGATTTAACTGGTTCCAGAAAGGTCACTCACACTGAAATTATAAATCCAATGCAAAAAAATGCAACACAATGCATGCTGATTTTTGTATATAATGTGTGTCTACATAGATAAGACAGCCTTGGTGCATTAGAACTTATAACTAATGCACTGGATTTCATACAAAATGTACAAAAATATATACAACACTTAACTACTTTTATACTTGCTTATAAATCAAGTCAAATATCAAACTGCACAGACCAAGATCTGCCATCACATAATATACTGGCAGACCTGGGTCTATGCAGTTTGTTAGGGACTGTAATCAGTAGAACAAACAACACAGATCCTGATCTATCAGCTCATTATCAGGGTTTGTGTTGTTTACAGTTAGAAGTGGCTTATATGTGGGTGTATACCATAGTACAATGATACCTGGCAAAAGGATACATTCCAAGGATGACAGCTTCAAGGCATTTAATGGGCAATGCCTCCCGTATCATGTCTTTTGCACACTCCATCAACCTGCAGCATAGAACAGATACAGTTAGGTCAAACTAACATATGCCATATTGCAGTGGAAGTACAAATGTGGTACACTTTTTGATATTTTGATATTAAATCATTTAATACTAAGTGGTATAATGCAGTGTAATAAATTATAAAATAATAATAATAATAATAATAATAATAATAATAATAATAATAATAATAATAACAATAATAATATATACTCTATTTGATGAGGGTATCTCACAAACCTGCCATATTCCCAGATGGTGTTGGAGGGTTTTTGAGACTCGAAAAGTGTGTTTTGAGGTCCCAAAGGGGATCAGTGCATGCAATCCAAAACAAGCAATGTCATCCAATTGGGAATAAGCAATCTTTTTTCATATAATTCTAAAGAAAATGAGTAAAAATTCAAATCTGAATAAAAGTAAATAACTTGTATGTTTTCTTCGAAACATTTCATCCATTTACAAAGAAAGAAATAGTTGGTAGACTTAGCATTGTCAAAAATAATCACAATACACATACACATATATGCAAACGCTCACATAATCACAACCACATTAAATTAAATGAAAAGATACATCAAGTTTCTGTTTTTAATATCCATTGGATGGCAAAATATATGTTTAATTAGATGCAGTCTTTGCTGTTCTCAATAGATCAGTAGAGACTGGAGTAGTACTGTTGTTCAAACTTTTACTGCTGGATTCTCTGAGTGAATCCTGGTCAAGACATGACAATCATAACATCAGCATTGTCAGAACTCTATCTGATGCAGTCTGACCATGAGATATGCTTGTCTCTATTGAACAATATACATCACATTTGGAAATGACATGGTAAATGGGGAAGGGGACATCATATTTTAAAGTTTAATAGGGCCTGAATGATTTTCAATAATGAATCACACCACACTTGAATACTATTCCGACAACTGAAATAATCATGCTTTGCATTTGGATGGAGTAAAATCTGATAAATCAAAGAAACACTAATCCTGTTCACAAAGTTGCCAATAATCTTTCATACAGATGGCTTAAACATTCTCATTCATTGCAATGATATGCAATAACTTTTTTTTTTCTACAGGTATCTAGCACCTCTTTGATTTACCTATAACTTAAAGTAAATTGATTTGTTCCACTTTGTGAACCTTACCTATGCAAATTAGCACACAATGGGTTCCCCGACAGCAGTCTTCAAGGTATTTAACACATCCCATTTGGTATTGTCAGCCAATTAAGTAATAACTGAAATGGTGATTGTTTATACCTGGCCTCTTTGCCTTTAATTGTTGTATAAACTGTCCCAAGGAGAATTTTACATGACCTATAAGCCAGACTGTTTACTGTTTATACATGCTACATCTTACAGGCATATATTGAAGTGGTGCTGTTTTATTTTTGGTTTTTTTTCCCCTGGAAGATCACTGAAAATCCTGTTTTTCAAAACTTGACTGTGTCAGTGGGTTTGGGAGTAAAAAAACCATGTTAAGTCAAAAATGCCTGGACTCCCATTTAAATAGAGATGTTAATGGCTATGTGGTACAATGTCCTCTTAGTTTTCATTTATATTTCAGGTTCATAAAACTGCTTCTAAAGCCTTTAGATTTATCCATTTTCATGCAGAAACTGCAATTAATGGTCTCGCAATCTAATACTTTATTTGCTAATTGTTTTTATTTGTTATGCCGATTAGGCCTGGATGACTGCTAGAAAAATTAGCTCTTATTTGTTGGTTACTAAGTTTAAAACCAATCCTCTGTGCAAATATCAGATGATCTCAGAAAATTTCTGGTAGACTCAGTTTGACAATAGGTCAGAGAGTTTTAATTGCATATGTGAGGAAATAATTATCTTTATCATTTTGAATATAGCTGGTAATGCACTGCAGTTTTTGGATTGTTGGAATTTTTTACAGTAGTTCTGAATGATCCATCCAGCTTGCTTTTCAAAAAGTTTCAGTAAATCATAGTTAGATATCCTCTACTTTTAAAAATTGAACTAGAGTGGAGGTATGTTTCTCAAAGTCTGATTGTTTAGTACAGATTTGTCTAATTTCTTAACTGTTGACTAAATGGACCAAATCTTTTACAGTGGTATAGATGGTAGAAATCATAATGTAGATAACTATGTTTATCTGTAGGTTTACAGTATATAAATCAAATGTTATTGTGTTATTTTCATGAATAACAATAGTATCAAGGAATGTGATTTTTTTCCTTGGAATATTCCACTGTAAACTTAACACTGTTTTATGGTAACTGTTACAGTATAGGTGGAATTTATTTAATTCCAACTCTGAACCAATCTATATCATAAAAGTATCATCTATAAACATCAACCATAAAAATATTGGCATACAATGGGGCTACTTTAGTTCTCATAGCAGTTCCACCAATTTGTAGATAATGGGCATTATTGAAGGTAATGTTATTGCAGCATGATACTAATTTTAATAAAACTAAGATAATCTGGTTGGAGAGATGATAATTTGGTTTACTTAAAACTAGAGTTCTAACTATGTAAGTTAAACCTTCATGATTCAGTATATTAGTGGAAAGAGAGGTGATGTCCATTGTGACCAAGAAGAATTCAAGAGGTAACTCACCAATTGCTTGAATTTTATTAATAAAATTGGTTGTGTCTTTGATATTTGAAGGTATCAATTTCAAAAACGGTTTGATGTGTTTATCTATGAAACTAATTATTTTTATGCTATCAGTGAATTGTTTCCACTAATAATTGGTCTTACTGGGGTTTTGCCTTGAATAAGACATTTTTAAGGAGACAGAATCTCAGAGTACAGATTTTGTCACTAATTAGGTTAAGAAAAATCGTATCATCTAATTCCCCATTGTCATTAATTTTGTATTACTAGTTTTTTCACCAGGTTATGGTGTATTTCTGTAAGATCATTAGCTGAACAAATGTATCAACCAGAACAATTCCCTCTGATGAGTTACAGTAGTAACGAAACTGGTTAGGGACAGGGGTGACTAGACCACCACAGCTGAGGGAAGGGAATGCCTCACACACCCAATTAGTCATCATCTTCCCTTTGGGAGTAAAAAGTCATGCATTTTGCATGACATGCTGTGTTATGGCAGGTATGATCTAAGTTAGTATCATATACTATTCTTCCCTTAGGCTCTCAGGATGCATTATGTATACAAGCACAAAGTGTATATGATAGAGTATACTGGAAAGCATGTATATCAATATTTATAATGATAACTAACTTTCAAGATAATGGTTATACAATTTTGTTTTGAACACATTTAGATTTGTTTCTAACATAGTGGTTAGGAGGAGTTGATTCCACAAAATAGCACCAGACTAAGCCTGAATTTTATCAAGTATTTTTTGTGTGGTGGAAATGGTGTTCTGCAATGATCATTTGTAACTGAGTTCAGTTTAGTTCCTTGGTGTTGTTCTTCTGGCTTAAAATAAAAGACACTCTGCAAATACTGAGGGTATTTGTTCATTCTTAACTTTAAACATTAATAAGGATTTTAATATGGTAGGCTAATCTGTATTAAAATTTCAGCCATTTCAAATCAGAAAATAGAATTTTGGATGGTGTACCAAATGGTAAATTTAGGATAATTCTTTTCTAAGTTTGTGGATTGTTTTAATATTGTTATCAATTGTATTTCCCCAGATTGTGCAGAAGTAGTCCAAAAGAGGAAGAATAAATGCACTATAAAATAACTTCTGATAGCTGAGAGGTATCCTCTGTAAAAGGTACATTCTTGAGTTTACTACAGAGCAAATGTGTTTCAGTTGCTTACACCAAAATTCTTATAAACATGAACTTCCAAAAGTTAATCTGTGATAACATTAATTTTTCAAAACAGGTTATCTAATACAGGTCAAAATTGGGATTTCTGTTCACTGATAATCTTTGTCTAGTTCACCGCAAGATTACCCTAGTTTTTTGGGAAATTTATAGCATAGCTTTTACTTTTTCATGTCAAAGGACCTCGTCTGGTTGATGTGATTACATCTTCCCAGAGAGTGGAAAATTGTCAATAAAACAAAGTCCACTTGTGCACCTTGCACACCCAAGGACATTCTCAAGGACACCATAACAATTGATCTGTCTCAAATCTGTGACTAAAGAAAGGTCACAGAGAAAAATTTCTAATCTTGCTAGTGCTTCACCACATAGCGGTATTCCATCAACAAATATTATCTTGGTGTTAGTTGCCTAATTTCCATATTCTATTTATGTGCTGGTAACCCCTACTCCTTCTCAGAATTTGGTTCTAGAAGGGACCTCTTAGGATAACATGCTGTATCCCACCCATTAGGGTACACTAATATTCATTGTCAATTACATTGGTAGTCTTAAGTGTTTTAGAAATAATGCAGCAGAGGCCATTCCTTTTCTTGCATGCATGAATTACATATTCCCTGTTCTTAATTATTTGTTTAAACACCAGATATGGTATTTTTCAACTTTGTACATTGATAACTGTTCTCCTGACTTAACATCACATTTTTATTGTAGTATGTATTTGCAATCATTTATCAATAAAGGTTTAGCAGTTGAATGTCTTACCTTAACATAAGAAAAAACAGGGAAGTTCCCATTGTTTACCTTGTTCACAAGTAAGTTCATGCACTGGGTGTATAAAGCACACACCATAGAAACAAAAGGTGAGTTCACATGCGAAATATATAACATGTTGTTATTTATTGTTTTCTTCCAGGAAATTTTTATTTCGGAGAACAATGTTGGGAAGGTCTGTGGCAAAGTGTGGCTACAAAAAGGGCCCCTGGGATATTCAGCCACATTGCCTCACTTGTTTTAAATGCACACAAAGAATTGTTGTGAGCTGCGTTCAACTGAAATCTGGATTTTAGCCAATTCAGTTTCAATGAACACTCCTGAGTCCCAGAAGCCTATGGGCCAGTCTCTTTGGATCAAGTGAGGCCCCTCTATAGGAGGGTATGCACATTCAAGAAGGAGATCACATCCCCCTGAAAGTGAGAAGCTGAACACTCTTTATTTTCACAGTAGTGTGCTGCTGCTTTAAATGAGGGAGGAGATGAACTACTCACTGGGTAGCATGTTGTACCATGCCAAAAAGGAGAAGCTGCACTGCACTCAGCAATCCTGGGGCAGCAAGTTGTACCCTCCCAAATGGAAGGAGTAGCACCACACCTTGAGTGATGAAGATGAACTAGGCTCTGACACATCTACATTGCCTGATCAGACACTGACCAATGTCTAGTGTCCAGTCACTAGGCACCATACATTGGGTGACTGGTCAATGTATGATGACTAATCACCAGTCAGTTTATCCCAAAGAGTAGTCATCTTTCACTGGTCACAGGTCATTGGTCACCTGCCACATGCCATCTCATACTTGCTGCAAACTATCCACATGTCATTAGCCAGGGGCCTCATGTTATGGGAATAGAAATCCGACTGAGTTCCCACCTTTCTCCACCCTACCATTACAACTAACACAGGAATGGTAATCTGCCCAATGGGAATGGGATCAGATCAGTATCCAACTTTCTTATTATTCAAATGAATCCTTTCCACCTCATGGTAATTGATTCCTTATACCTCCTTATGTGACAGGACCTTGGACCCAGTGAAGAAGTGATGCTGTGGCTCATGTCACACTATCGCCTCCTAATCTGGAGGCATAGCATCATCCAGGAAAGGCAAACAGTATCGTCTTTCTCCTAGACTACTAGCACACACACAGTCCCTACTTAGCATTATGAACCAAGGGAAATAGTGGGAGTGCACCTATGTCATTTCCACAGATGGACATAATGATGCCCAGCCACTCTCCTACTCAGAGTGTACTAGATGATGATGCCCTATCCATCCTCAAAACTTGAAACAGCATATTCAGTGCCTCTTATCAGCCCACCAGCTCATCTCAAAGAGATCTGATCCTTTGATTAGGCAGTAAATGAAGCTTACCACCTCTTACCAGTACCCAAAACCATCTTGCACATAGCCCAAGAAGATCCTTTCCATTTGGAAAAGATCTCTGGATCTCAAACACAACCAACTCTCCTGTTTCTTCAGCATTCCTCTGTAACTGGAAAAATATCACAGAGTTTTGATAGGCCAAAACTTGACTCAAACATGGAGAGGGTGGTCCATTCCTCCCTCTGCCTTGAGAGTGACAGTCTATGTTCTGAGTTAATGGGTACATTCCCAGAAGTGGCCCATTAAACCTCCCCTGTTGAATGTGGTTTTATCCCAAGTGGGTATCTTAGCTGAAGCCTGGGCATACCTTCCCAATGAAACAACTGAAGCTATTGAACAGAAAGACCACCTTTTGGTCACCATAGGTTCTTGTGCTGACCTCTTCTTGGCTACTTCATTTAGTATGGTGAAGGAGGCTGTACTGAATCCAGCCACATTACAATGCATGCTGGAAGCAGCAGTAAAGACATTCTCAGATGCACCTTCTTTCACAATAGTTGTATTGATGGAACTTATGCATAGCCACCATGATATTATATTGGACTCCTCAAAAGTCTTACTTAACCACAGTAAAGAAGTTCTAAGGGCTACTTTTTTAGAAGCCAAGATTCTCTTTGGAGGATTCATCACTACTGTGGCTTCACAAGATCTGAAGAATCATCAACACAGATCCTTCACACCCACTCCTGTCCCATCACAATCATCCAGGATGCATATACTGTGAATTGCCCTCCAGGGTGGTGCCATCCATTAAATTCTTGAAACAAATGCAGCCTCAGTCCATTTTGCAACTTGAATTGTGACCCTGTCCTCGTCAGTCGGGTACAAGGTGTGGAAATCGCCAAAGCCTCGAGGAAAAAGTTCTCATTTCCTAAGTAGGGGGCCGGGGGGAGGTGGGGGGGGCAGCCCAGGGATTTACACCTTTTCCTGTCATGCAGTGCATTCCTCTCCAAAATGTTCCCATAGATGTTTAGGCCTCTTTTGGAGGCTGGGTCAAGCATCAGGGATGATGGGTGGGTCCGTTCTATTGTGAACAAGGGTTCTTTCACCAGTCCAGTCTGGTGAAATCAAGAGAAGAGGTACACAATCTTTTTTACAAATGGGCAGTTGAAAGGGTCCTGAATGATCTAATCCCAAATTTTCCTGATCACCAAGGAAGGAAACTTCATATCAAAAATGATCTCCCCCTTTAAACTGGTTTCTTCTAGAGGACCATTTTAAGATGGAGACCACTTCTTCACTACAGAATGCAAAATGCCTGCCACATTGGGTGGCTTCCATTGACCTTCAGAATGCCTATTTGCACATTATGATATTTCCTCAACATAAAATATGCCTCTGGTTTTGTTTGGGTGAGAAAGTTTTTCGATGTTGGGTTTTGTCATTCAGAACTGCTTCTGCACCTGGAGTTAGTCACCTGAGTCATGGAAAACCCAGTTCTCCAGTATTTTGATGACCAGCCAATCCACAATGTCCAGGTTCAGTTCCTCCATAAAGATTTCTTCCATTTGTGGTCTACAGTAACTTGGCTGGGTCACTTACCCGACCTCAAAAGTCAGAGTTCATTCCATCTCAGGATTTTACTTAAGTGGGAATGAAATTCCTCATGAGCCAGAACTTAGTCTGGGTCCCATGGGATTACATAGATCCACAGATCAAATCCTGACACTTCTAGAGGCACTACAAGGAGAAATATTGTTGTCCACTCACCTTTACCTATCCCTAATAGGAACCTTGTATTCTGCTGAAGATTTGGCTCCCTTAGGATGTCTCCATACGCAACCTCCACAGTTTCTCCTTCTTACAAAGTGGACCACCTCAGAGAAAATTCCTATCTGAGTTAGTCACATTTTGGAGAAGAAGATTATATTAGCAGACAGTTGTCCAACCCAGGCAAAACAGTCCTCATGGAATGGTTTCTTCACCACTCCATAACAGAGTCCCTTTTCTCACTATGGGGAAAGCCTGGTGGACTTCTTTGCAAACAGGCTGAACAAAAAACTTCCTGTTTATGTTTCTCCAGTCCCAGACCAGAAAGCATGGGCAGTGGATGCATTCAACTTCCATTCCAAATGCTATCGCAAGTTTTGCAAAAAGTCAGAACTCCCACTGTCCATATTACATGTATTTACATAACCCCATTGTGGTCTCAATAATCATGGTTCAGAGATGTTCTAGACCTGTTGGTATATCAACTCTAGTCTCTACCTCACTGGAGGGATCTTCTATCACAACACAGGGGCTCCTCCAACACAACAGCTCACACATTCTCCACCTTCATGCTTGGTTCATCTCAAATTTATCTATCCACCAGAACAAGTCTTCAGGTCAAATTGACAGTGGCATCATTCAGGCCAGGAGAGTTTCTACATCTAAGGTCTATGGTGCCAAGTGGAGAATTTCTGTGATCGGTGCAGTAGGAAGCATGTTGATTCTAGCTATCTCTCTTTAACTTTCATTGCTAATTTCATTTGGACCCTTTTTGAGACAAAAAGATGTTCAGTATCAACTATCAGGCTACAGTGCTGCCATTTACAACAAACTTAAATTCTCTCAATGCATGGCAATTGTTCCATGCTGATCTCATTAAGTATTTTGAGATGCAGAGACCTGTCTCCTGCTTTCTTATGCCCAGATGGAATTTATGTTGTGTTTTATGGTCTTTAACCAAAATCCCCTATGAACCAGTGAGTGAGGCTTCTTTCCAGATCTCACACTCAGGGCTGTGTGTTTACTCTGGCATCTGCATGAAGACACAGCAAGATTCATGCACTTTCTGTTGAGACTAGCTGTCTCTGGTTTATTGGCAATTATGAATCTGTTTTTTTCATTTGTGACCAGACATTTTAGCAAATATGTTACCTTCAGTAACTCCACTGCCTAGAGAGATCACCAGTCTCAGTTGAATCAGTTCAGGGATGATCATGATAGGCTTTTAAGCCCAGTTAGGGTACTATATTTCTATCTAAAGGGAAAAGGAAGGGTAGGAAATATCCTTTCTTTCCTCTTTTGGGCTCCACTGATATTCAGCTTCCACTATCTCACAGTGGATTGTCACTACAATCAAAAGAGATATCAATCCCTTACCATTAGTGACCTTTCTTTTCTGAAACTAAAACCTATTAGGTGCTGCTTCATTTTCCTATCTTAATCATTCTTCCCTGGAAGACATTGTGAAGGCAGCATTAGCTATCCCATACTACCTTCTCCTTCTTCTACCTCTATTCATTAGTACAACAAAGGACCTGCAGTTTTTTTCTGGGACCAATATTTGTAGCAACTTGTAGCCCAGGTAGACACCAACATTGTGTAAAATGGATCTCTCCCTCAAATGGTGAGTACATTCCATTTTTCTGTTTTTGATCAGTTTAACACATCAACCTATCCATCTAACTGAAAACTTCAGCTACACAATTGACTGGTTATATATTGCTACTATTAAAATACTGTTGGGGTCAGGGCTGATTTTAAGTATGCAGTACTTATCCCATTGTTATTGCCAAATGATCTCTGACACCTCATTCTGATATCCTGGCACAATCCTCATCTATGCAATACTTACCCCATTGTTATTGCCAAACGACCTCTGACACCTCATTCTGATGTCCTGGCATAATCATCATCTATGAAAATGATGACTTTTCTGTGCATGGGCATGTGAGGTGCATGAGTGAACCATGTCTTATTGACAGTTTTCCACTCTGCGAGGGGATGTATTCACTTTGAATGGATGAGGGTTTTAAACCTGAAAAAGTAAAAGCTATTCAACACTGATTGGTTAGTATTCATAATTAAATTAGTTTACTCCCCCCTGCCATATACATTTCAGTCAGCACCATTATTTGATTTAAATCTTCACTCAATTGTTTGTTAAATGTTTTAACATTAGAATCAGTCATTGATGCAAAGTGGTACATATATCTTCAAAATATAGATCAGTTTTTGAAATAGTATAGGCCCTAAGATAGATATCTATGTAACTCCATTTTGACAGACATCAGCTCTGATTTAATATTACCAATAACAACTTGATGGCGACTGACAGATAGATACATGAACCATGAGAGTGGTAAGTGAAGACATAAGACTGATGACAGGATACATATACTTGGATTGAGAATAATTACACATGCCATGAGCATCTCACTGAGGTACATACCTCAAATTATATTTAGTGTAGTAGTATGGCAAAAGAATGTGAAAAACTTTTTTAAACTTTAAGATATAGTAGAAAAATGAAAAGATACCCTGAGATTGGTCTGTTTTTCCGAATTTCAAAAAACTGTGTTCCAGTATGATTATATCTTTACAAAGTTAAGGAAGCTGTTCACTTGTAAAAGTAAAACTGTCTGAAGGCCAAGTTTTAAAAAGTTAATTTCTTCATTTATTTTGTTCATGGATGAATAAAATAATAATTAACTTTACATTTTGTTATGTATATTTAATTTGCATTGTTTGTTGGTTAATTTTTTAAAAAGTTTTGTTATTATTTCATTATATGCTATTGTAATGTAACATTGTATGCTAGACTTAACATTGTCCAAAATCAAGTTTATTTTCTACTTGACCTGAATTAATGATTTTGGTTTTGTAATAAATATTTTTATCTCAATGTCTTGAACTTTGGAAATTCCTTATGAATTGCCAGGTCTACCTGTTATTTACTACACATTATATATTATAATGTTAGTAATAGACTTTCTAGTAACTAACATATTATTTTGCAAACATTATGAACTTTCTAGAAGGTTATTTTCCATTAGGTAATGGTCTTTTTTTTTAATAGAAAATGCTGATTATGACCTGAGGTCAAGTAGAGGACTATATAATCTTGTCACTGGAAAGATTATTCATTCATAAGATCTAGCAGAATCAATTTGTATTATTGTTGTGTCCAGATCTTCATTTGGGCTGGAATTATTTAATTCAGCAATTAGTTTCTCTGGAAATACGGAGCGCTCATAAAAAAATAATATTCTCGGACAAAGACATTCACTGGGATTTACAGTGAATTCAAACCTGGAATTATATTTTAGTTGCAACAAAAAACTGTTGGTACAACAACACAATGCAAGCTGCCACAGGTACATCAACATCTTTACCATTGGACTTAATTTGGATTTCCACTAAAGTTTATTCAGAACTTAAAATTATTAAGACTTGTGCCTGTATTTCTAGGATTAATTTGAGATTTAATTTGCAATACCGTAAGTTTTTTTTTTCATTTTCACTTTGTATTCTAGAGAAATAAATTATTTGTTAAATTTTACAAAGCTTGTTGCTTTTCACTCTTTTCTGTTACTTATTTTAAAAACATAGACTCATAATACATTTTCTCTTGATGCAGTCATAATGATTAGAGAATGTCAGGCTGCTGATAGTTTAACCATTTCACTCTGTATGAAAATCTTGTTAGCACCTATTTTTAAAGTGAAATAAATTTGAGTGCCTAATAAAAAAAATTAAGGGAAAAAATTTAATGGCTACCAGCTCAATATCTTAGCCACATGACATACCATTCAACGGATTATTTTAATACATATATTATTATTACAAAATGAAAAAGGATACTGTAAAGCATTCATGTAATTCTGAATCTTCTCAACTCTGTCTGGAACTGATAAGGTGGGAGAAATATTTGAAGGAGGCTGTGGATATGGAACCTGAAAGAAAGATTATGTATGGATTACTATACATTAAATGCTTTTAATATGGTAAGTAATGGAGGTTTGCTAATGAAACAAAATCCCCATCTTATCACAAACACATAAGGCAGTCATGACAGATAGGTTATCTTTAATTACATTGTTCCTTTATAAAAGATTACACAGTGTATTTAAATAATTTACAAACTGAATAAACCCCCACAACTGCAGTTGGTCCCAGACCCAGTGGAGGCACAAGATTCCCAACTTTTATTATTGGGAAGGGGCTCCAGAATTAGGTTTCATGAAAGGTGGGGGGGGGGAATTTCTTGCTATGCCATAGATTAAAACCGATAATCATGACTGATAGAGATTATAAATTAATGCCTTGCTATTTACAGCAAAACTTTAGGATCAAAGATAGACATGCATGCCACAGATGTATTCAATAAGAATAATGCATTTTGGTTTGGAACATGTTCTTTAACAATCAATGCCATGTTCAAAGTGTATAGACAAGGTTATGGAAGATCATTTTCTAGCATAGTTTGAGTATTTTTTATAATATGAGGTTGTTGTTAGCTTGCTGCAAGCTTGCCATAAGTTTGCTGCAAGCTTGTGTCATCAAAATATACTTGCCAATGAATATTTGTTAGCTTGTGCAAGCCTGCACAAGCATGACACCATTTCTGATAATTTTCTTTCCAACATTTGCAAACTTGTGCTTATTGCAACCTTTTGCAATTCATCAGCTTATGAAAAGCACAAGCTTCCACATATTTCCAGACCCAATTTCTTCAACAATTTTGTTCATTGCATGTTATATGTATGGAAACTGCAAAAATATTCTTGCTGTCCAAATTCCAGTGGTGAGTCATATTTAATCTTAATGAAATACAACGTCTTAACTTTTTCAAGCAATACATTTTACTGATTTCATAGCATACTGATTTGAGGCAACAAAATGACTAATTATAGTCATTTGTACAAAGAAGGAGCTGGTTGACTGAAGGTGATATATTCAACCTGATTGGCTGATGCCTCAATAATGATAAATATGTTATTCCATGTATTCAAGCATACCACTGAGTATGCTGAAAAAACTTCTTTAAAGTAATGTAAGGTAAAAGAGAAGACACATACAAATTTCAAAGATTTTTATTAATCACTTTCTATGTTACTCAAGGCCTGATTGAAATAAACAGTCTCTGATTAGTAATATTTGCACACACAGTTAACTCAATAATATCTTTAACAGGTACTGCTATGCAAATGTTTGTAACATCCCAGATCACACATTTAGTAATTTTAACTTTATTAAATCTGTATTACCTTGAGTGAAAATATACTTTTTATTTAACTCTTTAAAATGATGGCCATATAAGTAGCAACTCAGTGGCACACAGAGGATAACATTTAACAAATAAAAATTGCCCACAACAGATAGTATTCTAAGAAAATACATGACAGTGTATATAATTTGTATTACAGTTGATACAGTGATACAGAACACCATTCAATAAAATTATATAATATATGTAACATTTTCCTAAGGAGTAATTCTTCAGTTTCAAAGCTAAAGCAGATTGATATTTTGCTTCCAAGTTGCACAGGCATTCTCCACCTATCATGTATATTGCATTAGATATGATGATTTTTCCCATACAGAAAAAGCTTGCCAGTTTTTCATAAATTGCACACGAGAACCTTGTTAGCAATGTATGCAAATAGGGTAGATTTTGCAAGCTCATGTGTACAGTTTGTTAGATTATGTGTGCCAAGGAAAAACTAACCAAATTTTCAAATATGCAGATTTAATTTTCTAACATCTGAATGTTCACATAAGAAAGTATGACTTATAAAACATTCTTTTCCATTACATCTATCTTTGAAAATAAGGCAGAGTTCTAATTTCTCATGTGAGTTATCATATTATAAATTTGGACTTCGATTCTGATTAGACACTTTAAATTTGTTACAAGTTGGATTTTCTTATATGTGTGTGTGTGTGTGTGTGTTTCATATATGTGTGTGTGTGTGTGTGTGTGTGTGTGTGTGTGTGTGTGTGTGTGTAATGACCTACCCACCTACCTTAGGTAAACACACATTTTTAGGGTTCTTCAAGTTGTTTTGTAGTGTCTGGTAGATAAATGCAGTATCTGATGTAAACATGTGCTTTTCACCATACAATACAGAGAATTAGCAAAAGAAAAGTTTATAAGAAGTTCATATTTTTCTTAACACCATTTTAGAAATGTATTACTTGCAAGAAGGCTGTTTCAAAATATGTATGTGTATTTTTTAAAATAAATCTACTTCAGGAATAATCATGTATAATCTCTTTTTTAATTAAACTGCAACAATTTTATCACTTGTGAAGAGTATTCCTGGCTTGTCTGTAATGTCATTTTTGCATGAAATGTTTTTACAGCAATGAACTTTGCATATGCTTGTGCAAGCTTGTTTGTCCATGCAAACTTGTGCAAGCTTGTTGTTTGTCAATGCAAGCTTGCAGAAGCTGGTTGTTAGTCTTTGCAAACCTGTTCCTTACAAAATTTAGGCTTGCAAAAGCTTGTACATTACAATATTTAGGATTGCACCAGCTTGCAACACTTTTTGGCAAGACTGCAATATATCATTTATGTAGTTCTTCATAAGTAGATTTTTTTCAGTGCAGACTTGTACAAGTTTGCCACAAGGTTCCAAATACTAGCTTGCATGAAGAGCTTGCAATTTCAGCTTGCGATTCTAAATGAGCATCAAATTATGGTCATTTTGGGATTGGTTTACAATGTACAGACAGCTTGCACTCTTGCAATGCCCATATATGACCAGGTACATTGTAATAAACTACTTAGCAATATATGACTAGGTAATATGTAAAAACTATTTAGCTATATATTACTAGATATATTGTAAAAACTACTCAGCTATATATGACCAGGTATACTGTAAAAAGACTACTTAGTTTTATATAATATGTATATGTACATTTAATTTGCATTGTTTTTTTTATTCATTATATACTATGGGTTATGTAAATTGTATTTTGTAGATGACCTTGTCCAAAATCAAGTTCATTTTCTACCTGACAAGAATCACTGATTTTATTTTATTCTGTAAACAACTAATACATAGCTTATACTTTCTCTATGAGTGTGGGTTAAAATATTAGGATCATTATCAATAGAAGTAAACATATTAAATTTTGTTTGAGTCAAGGACTTTATATTTACCACGTTCTTTATTATAATTTTAGTAACAGACCTTGCATAATTATACATATAGGTTGGATTGTCCTACATCATGGTTCTTCTTTGGTGCCTTAGTTTTTTATATATAATCTTGTTTATCTAGAAATCTTGCTCTAAGATCTTGAGCAGAATCATTTGTTGTGTTCAGTGTTTGATTTGGGCTGAAATTATTTAATTCACATTATTCTTCTCTGGAAATGCAAAGTGCTCCATAATATTCTTGGAACAAGACATTAACTGGGAATTATAGTCAATTCAAACAAGAAAACCTTGGGTTATATTATTGTGATTCAACAAAGGCTGTTAGCACGTTATTACAATTCAAGCCATTGGTACATGAGTACATTAGAGACTACCAGCCACTACTGGCACATCAACACCTTTTGCATTGGATATCATTTGGAATAGCACTAAAGTTTACTCATAACTTCATTCATTAGGACTTGTGTTAATAATTCTACGGTTATTTGGGATTTAATTCACAATACCATAAGTTCTTTTTACATTTTCACTTTGCATCCTAGGGTAATAAATTATCTGTTGAATTTTACAAAGCTTGTTGCTTCTCACTCTTTTCTATTACTTATTTTATGACCACAGAATTGCAAAAAACTATTTAGCTATATATGACTAAGTATATTGTAAAAAAAATTTACTTAGCTGTATAATAATAATAATAATAATAATAATAATAATAATAATAATAATGATAATGTCTTTATTTAAAGAGGGCAACTTAATTAGTTAAATACAACTAATCTCCCTTGAGGCCCTCTAAAAAGGTATATATACATCTACCTATATATATATATATATTGGGAACAAATAGTCTGCTGGCTTGGGATTTCCTGGCCTGCCTCCATTGTTCTGCCACGGCTGTCCTGTTGGCCTCGCAAGCTTCAGCACCTTTAGTGATGGAAGAGCGCCACACGACCCTGTCCTGGGCAGTCTGCTCCCACATGTCATAGCTAATGCCAAAGTTCTTCAATGACATCTTCAGGGTGTCCTTGTAATGTTTTCTCTCGCCTCCTTTGTTGCTTTTTCCTTGTTCAAGCTCACCATAAAATAGTTTTTTTGGAGGCTGGTGGTCTGGCATGTGAGCTACATGGCCTGCCCATCGCAACTGTGATTGCATCAAGATGGTGTAGATACTGGGAAGGCTTGCATGGGTAAGGACCTAAGTATCTGGGATCCTGTCTTACCACTTGATGTTTAGGAGTCTTCTGAGACAGGTAGTGTGGAAGTGGTTCAACTTTTTTGCATGGCGCTGGTACACTGTCCAGGTTTCACAGGTGTATAATAACACAGGGAGTACTATCACTCTGTACACCTTCAACTTTGTCTGAAAGCTAATGCCTCTTTTGATCCAGACCTTGGTGTGTAGTCTGCTGAATGCTGCGTTGGCCTTTGCAATCCTGGCATTAACTTCATCATCTATTACAACATTTTGGGACAGAGTGCTGCCAAGATAGGTGAACCCATTCACTGCACTCATTTTGTAGCCATTGACTGTAATTTTTGGCTCAGCATACGGTTTTTCTGGGGCTGGCTGATACATTATTTCAGTCTTCTTTGTGTTGATCGTAAGGCCGAAATTTGTGCACGCATCAGAGAACTTGTCAACACTGCTTTGCATGTCAACTTCAGAGCCAGCGTTGAGGGCACAGTCATCAGCAAATAGAAAGTCTCTGATGATGTCTGTTGTGACCTTAGTTTTTGCTTGGAGCCTCCTGAAGTTGAACAGTTTGCCATCAATTTGGTATCTGATGCTGATTCCCAAGTCACCATCTCTGAAAGCATCAGTGAGCATGGCTGAGAACATGAGACTGAAAAGTGTTGGCGCAGGTACACAGCCCTATAAATATTCATGCAAATGTTTGTCTCATGAAAATAAATATTTAAGTAAACTCATTTACAAACACATACTGAAATACATTATGAAAGTAGGCAGATTTAACTGCATACATAAGTTTTTGTTTCATCTCTCCTATAACTGTTTTGAAAATTACTTTCAGGAACATCTTCATGTATTCATAGCAGTTAATGATCACTTCTGCTAAAATATACCTTTAGGCTATTCTACAAAAATGTGGCATGCAGTAAAGTTTACATAATTATTATACTTTTTAATAAAACAACATTAGGTACAGAAGCAGAGATGTTCATACACTGAATTTATAAATACAAGACAGTTTTTATTCTCTTACAAATATGCTAACATAAAGGATGCCAAACAAACCAGTGATAAAAGTGAAGAGTAACACAGTAATAAATCCAGAACTCAAACTTGAACTTATATTTTCTAGTTTGTTTGTTAATATGTAGGTTTCAAATACTGCATGTACATTTTTTTAAATGATTTAACTCAATCAGCAGATCAAATGTGAGCAGGAAGTGAGTTCCATATTTTTGCCCCTGAATAATGCAGACTTCCTTTGAAATGTTCAGTGCAAAATTTTGGTACTTCTAAACTGTTGCTAAAATTCGATCTTATTCTTAAATGTTTTTTCCAACATTTTATATGTTAAAACCATTATAGTGGTGCTTTTAGAAGTCACCTGTGTTGATGCATTTGCTACCCTTTCACAGAAAGTGGCAAGCAAATCTTTCTCTCAGATACACTATAGCTATTTATTTTAAACAAAATAACATTCTAACAAGTATGTTTATATGGTTATTGTTTAATAACTGAAAATGATATGAACTTTAAGAAAACTTTTACAAATTGTCCTGTACTAAATAAATTGCCCCACACCTTTTTCCTGAGCTGTTTATATGAATGTAATACCTTTAGGTGTTACCCATTTGAATTTTGTTGCTTTTAGCTCACTAACTTTTCTTCAGAGTCTGTTTGTTTCAATGATTTTTTTAATTCACAAGTAGTTTCATTTCTTTGAGATCAAATTCCCATCTGGTGATTTCAGATTCCATTTTGGTCATTTCATAGACATGGCTTAAGATTTAAACCGAGTCTAAATGTGATTTTGTACATGTTTTATCAGTGACAACTTTTTATTTTTAATCACACCAACTTCTCAGAAAGGTCAACTGCATTGCTAGCAACTTAATTAATGTTAAAGCAATATTTACTTCACATCTGCAAACAGTTTTGTGGTACCTATTATACATTATACATTTTGAGAGGCACCTAAATATTTTCTTGTGATTCTTTGCTACAAATATTTATCTTTCATCTCTAGCAATGTATGTATGTCTGTAACTATTAAAATGCATGGTGTACAGCTTAAAAAGAGCATTCTGCACTCTCTACTGTAGCGCTGCTAGTTCCACTAGATTCAATAGATGGCCACTATTAAATAAGTATATTTTTGCTGCGACTTTTCTAATCTGTCCAATAGAAACCATGGTGACCACTATGCAAGATACATAATGAACACAATGTGGTTGGATCAAATGTCTGCCATGCGATGGATTTTCCTAACTCTACAATGAGTGTAATGTATACTTGCTCGGGGTCAGTCAATGATCATCAATTAACAGTTATCAATGAAGTGTTATGACAATATTTACTAACATCCAGATTTTTGTAGAGTATTCTTTGACATAATTTTTTTTGTCAACCATATGTTTGTAGGATGGTGAAACCTGAACAATATGGAGCATTGGTAAATAGACAAAAATAGACTGATGTTGATCTATACTCTGTAATGATGCAATAATATATATATATATATATATATATATATATATATATATATATATATATATATATATATATATATGACACTTACTATAATCCAGTTTGATTTACATCCTTTCATTTTAATGTTTAATGCCATTTATAATGAAGACATAACATTCAATTTTTACTACTGTGTTCATTTTTATGCCATCACTGGCACCATCTGCTATAATTCACACAAGGCTCACATACACATTACAAGTATTAATTTGTTCGTAAATTATGCATAAATAATTATTATTTTAAAACATAGAGGTATAATTTGCCCAAGAAATTCCTTGATTTAGAAGTATCCTATAGGAAAATTACTTTCGAATTAATCCACTTTTGTATTCATGCCATAACCTCAGAAATGCATCTAAAGTGCAAACTGGGTATCATATATATACGTATATATATATAAAATATATGTATAGTATGTATGCTGTATCAATAATATACCACGAGATGTATAAATTTTTCATTAAAAGGAAACAAAGCTTGCTGAGTTTCCTTTTAATGAAAAATTTATACAACGAGTGGTATATCATTGATACAGCGTACATACTGTACATATATTTTATTTATATCACATACAAATACATATATTTGCCCTTTGAACGGAGTTCAGATTTACTACAGGCAGCCGTGTATTGACCTAGTGAATGAACTCCTCACATCCCCAATTGTGTCTGCTACAAAATGTAGTTCTCTGCCATAGTGGCTATTTACAATCACCTCTGCATATTGATAAGTTGATTGCTTTCTTTTCTTGGTTTCTAATTTTCTCCACATTGATTAAATCAGTATAATACACACTTATGATTTAAACATGAAAGATGGTTGTAATGATAAAAGTAGAGCAGTAGCAACACTTGGATAGCTACACCATTCAAATACCGGCTCATGGAAATTAATGTGGAATAGACACTAAGCCAACTGACGAACCAACAAGAGGTAATTAAAATATTTTAATATATTTACAGTTGATCTAAGTCATTATTCTGCTTTAGCAACAGTACGACCGACCCACAAACTCTCTCTCTCTCTCTTTCTCTCTCGTCGGTTTGACTTTAAAACTATGTCTCTGTCTGTCTGTCTGTCTCTCTCATCCTTTAGTCGGTTTGACTTAACTTTTACCATCATTCATAAGTCCAGAGATATTGTCGGAAAATCCTCTACGTTAGCCATTTCATAGATTTTAGCCTGTATCCTGCTACGATGGTCAAGTGAGAGAGAGAGAGAGAGAGAGAGAGAGAGAGCTTTGGACATTTTCATATTTAAATAATAATAATCGATTGTTTAGAACATTATGGTATGTTTAAGAATAAAAAAAAAAAAAATAACATTAAATATATCACAGTATGTGTACCACGTAACCGAGGAATTTATTGGTTTGCAACATTGTATCACTGATAAACACTGTTGATAAATCCCAAGGAAAGTGCACACGTATCGTTACGATGAACCATATTCTTGTACGTTACTTGGTGTAATTTCTATTTCAAGGTTTTAATCCAGCCCAAATTCCTTTTCTCTCTCATTCCACATTTCTGCGCAGTTTGTCCGTTATGCTTGAGATGGGAGGGGAGAACAGAAAGCAGAAAGGATTGTGATGAAAATGAGTACCATATTAAATTAATTTAGAAAACGGGGATTATTAATACTTTTCATCATTATTTTTCATACGTCACTAGTGACTGATTTGTGGAAATTGATCATTGATCTAGAATCAACTGCAGACGCTTGCGAGAATGTTTATATATGCGTATTATTGCGCCATGGGCGGATCACAATTTGATATACTAATAGTATTGGTATATCAAATTGCTTTATACCAACACTTTAAATGCATGTTATTTTTTAACGTATGTGGTATAAAATATATATATATGTGTGTGTGTGTGTGTGTGCGTGTGTGTGTGTGTGTGTCTCTCTCTCTCTCTCTCTCTCTCTCTCTCTCTCTCTCTATATATATATATATATATATATATATATATATATATATATATATATATATAAAAGCTGTCCAGCTTTGAAGAAATAAATGTTTTATTTCACATACAGTTATTTAAAAAATGATTGTCATGCAACACTGTATCATTTCTTTGACACTGGGAGTATTTCCTTTCCATAGCACTAAGAATATACATATATGTCACAGTGAAACAAATTTATTTAAGGTGATACTTTATGTCACACAACTTATATACTGATGTCATGAGACATCTGTCAGCTGCACTCATATTCATAAACTTTCATGTTAGCTGCTGTTATCTTTAATACTAAAACTTACTTTATTAAAAATGGACACCAGTTTTATGAGTATAATATACTCACACTAAATAAAAACTGTGGAATATAACTTACATTTGGTAAATTGGTATTTCCCATGATCTTCTTAACCATAGTGTAACTCTCTGGGTGAATCTTTGCAACATGATCCCACATTCGATTCCAGGTTCTCTCATCAATGGGAAATCCACTTTTGTTCACCCAAAAGAGCACTCCATTTTCTTCAAGGGCATCATCTCGATCTGCAGGTGTCATTTTTGTGGCTTGTCCCTTCATTGCCTTTATCTGACCTTTTATATCTTCCGCTGGGTCTGGCTCAGATACACGTATCAATGCACCAAAGGGTGGCAGATCCGAGTCTGATGACTGTTTGGAATTACACATGATATGCCTTTCAGTTCATTTTTAGTTACCCATCCACCCACCCCCAGAAAATAAAAAAAAATAGTTCAACATAATGCGAAAAGTTGGAGAGTATGGATCTTGAACAAAAGCAGCCTAATGGATAATGGAATGCAATAATATTGACATTCAATTATATTAAAATTTAATCACCCCCAAGTCATAAAAGTTTGCGATTTCGAGGTTTATTCTGAGCAAAGTTTCTACCTTATATTGGTATTATCTCTGCGAAATTCACATATTGCTGCAACACCGAATGACGAAACAAATATTCATGAAATAATTGTTCACAGCGATGGGTGTAACTTTCCTGGTTGTTTACATGGTTGTCACCGTAAGAGAGAAGTTTCCTGTTTACAACAATTAATGTTTTCCGCTTCTAATAATCTAAATGACTGATTACACGAAAAGAGCATAATAAATAAACACCGTGAACGATTTTCAAAATAGTTTTTATTTAATGTTCACTTACCTTTTTACGACATAAATGTCTTTACCGTTCCTTGACAAGAGGAGGTTACTCTACCACAACAGTAGCAGACACTCCGATGTAGTAAACTGAAAAATATTCACATGGGTCACCGCCTCAGTTCTTTCTATATATCAACTTTAAGAATATGGCTTAGTGTACTCACGCTTATGGCCATCGGAAGCACGATACATTCTTTCCTAGATCCAAACTTTCTAGGAAAAAAACTTTACACAAAATCACCCAGCACAGGTTATTATACAATGCTGTAGGGCATTTTTGCGCACCTAAGGTTTCCGTCTCCAATATTGAAGCAAAACGCATACCGAATTTGACCGATTGACGAAAATAAAATAATGCAATGCTTACCATTTGAAAAGAGGCAATTGTCACCAGAATTTTATGTTCAAAATAATATTAATTTTGGGCACACCGGATACCACTCCCTTGTTTTCATGACTCGCGATATGTCGGCCTATTCTGCGCACAGCTTTGAAAAGATGTAATATTTATCTGGCGGCACGATTTACCCAAATACACCCAAATACTGCCCAAATATACCCAAATACTGCCCAGATATACCCAAATACTGCCAAAATATCCTCAAATACTGTCCAGAAACAAGCAGGTAATAAATTTTCAACTAAAGAGATTTTTTAATTCATTGCAAAATTAACTTCTGGGTCTAAATGAAATACGTTAAATTACTAAAGCAATTAGAAATTCTTTTTTTGTACGAAACGTAACGAACATCTCCAATTACATTAGCTCGAAACTATCGACAGAGTCCGGGACGACATATATGTTCCTAATTTGCCTACTTAATTGCAGATATCTACATTCTAGAATAATGTTAATTTTTATTTGTGGGCACACCTTCGACATTTAGATATAATTAACTATTGGCCTGGAGTGTGCCCCCCCCCCCCCTTCATGGTTCTTTGTTTGAAACATTCAAAGGCTTTTATGTGTTCGTGTTCCCACCCTCTGGTATTTATTTTTGTTTTTTCCATAAATAATCAAAAAGAAGTTTGAAAAGAAAATGTATTTATATGATCGTTTTTGTTGTGGTGGTTTCTCTTAATTTACTACTTTCTTGGATGAATCGTTCTCTGAGGTTCCTGTATATACAGGCCCCTTATTTCCTCCTCTTCCAATACTTGATAGCTTTATTCTATAATTTTAGGTAATTTTTGTCATTTAAATCTCTTTTTCTGTAATAATACATGTACATATAGATGGTCACCTTGACCTTTAACCCCTTAATTACATAATATGACAAGGCTGGTAATATATTTCAGTATTAAATTGAAGAGAGATAAATGGTGATATTAAAAAAGATGACTCTTATTAGGCAGCTTTATTTTAATATTTTTAATGATTTTCTTAAATAAAGCTCATATATTTAAATGTTGCCTGAAATGCACCATTGCTCTTTAGGTGAAAATGAACTTGCAATATAATTTAATATTCACTAACGTAATCTTTGACAAGCAGAACTATGCACATTGCTTACTTATGTATTAAACTACTATTCCTAGGGCTGTCAAGAAAATCAAGGGTGGATATAGGACACACGGTACTAATGGTATGGAAAAATGGGAACCAGCTTGGAAATGGGTGAACATTTAATAGAGTATATATGGGTTTGGCTGGACAGGATTGGTTAATAATGTAAGTTATGTTTTAGGAAAAAGAATCTTTTGAGAGCTTATCCTAGTTGTAAGTGGAAAAAAATACAGTCATTGTTTTATTGATGGAATTTCAGTCCTTTAACAGTCTTGAGTTGGAACACTCATTATTAAAATTAGCACCTGACTCTTTGGTGCGGAATTGAAAGCACATGTTTCAAACACATGCAGGTCCAGAAAATGCTGTGGCTCATGTCCTTTCCTCTACACAGAAGCTGACATCCAGGTTTCATCTATACTGATAAATATAGGTTTGATCATGAGCACTCAGAAAGTTTAAGTTATTGAATTTTTAATATCATGGTGTTTGCATAGGTTTACTATGGGAACTGAATTAGTACCGTGAGTCCTACTATGGCGATCGGAGCAGCAAGAAATTTCTTGAAATGCTTTTCCTTCTCCGTTACACTCTCTGAGTGCCAGGTTTGTTTGTCCAAAAGAAATGAAAGAGACTGACCAAAAAGCCTGTAGTTGCCAGCACCATACAAAGCTCGACGTAGGTCTATGATCTGCGTTTTTGTAACGGAAGACAATCTGTCTACAAGTTCTGGGAGCTTTAGCTGTTTCCACTCAGTGGCTTGTGTAATGCGATTGTTCAGGGACTCAGCATTGTTATTGGTCCATAACTTGGAAATGATACTTGCTTTTAATGGTTAGTAAACATGTTTTAACATTTCACCTTTGAAATGTGTTTCATAATATGTTTTAAATCTAGGATATTTATCAAAATATACAGAGAGGTTGTCTTCTTGCTTTGAAAACTTGAGGTTGCCTTTACTAAAAACTAAGCCGTCTTTGTCTTCACTGAAGATTATATTTATAAATCTTCTCCCTCTCTTTATCATCAGAACCAGTTTTTTGAAGAAAATGCCTAATGTTATCTTCCACATGTTTTGTGCACAGCAGATAATTTGCTTTGGGGAAATTATTTGTTAAAGAATTTCTTATTGCTTTCTCATCATTGGTTCCAAATGTCAAATTTTGTGAGTCAAGTTTTTCTCTAATATGTGAAAAGAAATGGTGATAAGTATGCTGCTCACCATCCCAGTGAAGACAAAGAGGTCCTAGAAAAATTGGATACTGGTTAGATTTTCTGCTAACCGCACTTCTGTTCTTATAACACACTGTTGTTACAAACACTTTACCAAGATTAAACGTTCTGTTGATGCCGATCACACTACCTTCCTCCCCAAAACAGTTTTTCTTCAAGTCTAATATTTGATCGTCAGTGTACAAAATTATAATTGGCAGTTTTCCTTTCGTCATTGTAACTCCCTGTACGAAAGGGTTGTCATGTAGCTCTCCGATTATTGTCAATATCTCGTCCGCAGTATTATTTCCATGCACCCTCTGAGGTATTTTCTTTTTGTTTTCTCTGTGGATTTTATCCTGGAGTTGGCAACCTGATTTAGGGGCCATGAATCATCAGCCATTATGCTAACCACTTGTGTTGACTTCTTTCTTCCCAACTTTTCGTATGCCATTTGGAGGATACGTGGATCCATTCTTGTGACTGATTCACCACTTTTTGAGTTTCCATGCATATGATTTGAATTTGGATTCTTAACACCTAAATACTCAATCATTGAAAGGGTTTTTAAATGGCTAAGCCATTCGGGTGCTTCAGTTACAGTAGTAACTCTCTTCCTGTAGCTCTCGTCGTCTTTTAGCTTAGTGTAATGGCAATGAAGAGTTATATATCTGTGGGTTGAGGATCAATTGAAACATATGTTACCTTTTTTCCACGATCTTTTTTCAGGCAAAATTGACCATTTTTCTTGAAAATGTTTTCTAATTTGTTGTCCTTGGTTACGATGAATACCTGTTTTACAGTGGTGCCTGAGTTTGAGTCCCATGGCCCACAGTCGTTGCGTTTTCCCGTTTCACTCTGCTGATACCTCACTACAACGTGAACATTGCTTTTGTGTCACAAAGGTACTCTTTCTGCTGGCGCATCTTCACTTAAAAGCGTTTTAAATAGTTCGTCATTTTCCAAGAACCTGTTTCCTGGATTTTCCTTAACTTTTTGGCGCTCGATACTCAGGGGTGCAATGGCAAGTGACTGGTCTGTTTCTTTGGTAAAAGATAAAGAGACAGTAATAAGAGAGTAAATTCTAAGAATCAGTTGGAAAAGATCAGACACCAAGTTATAAATAGAGGTATCCATCAATAAGGTCACGCACTAAAGATCATGCTTCATAAAGTCGCGCACAAAATGTCGCCGAACAAAAGATCGACGGGCTAATAAGATCGCCGCATATAAGATCGAAATAACAGGTAATTTAAATAGGTTTTTAATAAACCCACTCTGTGTTTTGTAATTGGCTTCACATGTCTCACTTAAATGCATCCATACGTATAATCTTCTCTCGTTTGAGTAAAGATCAAACAAATAAGTGAAGCACTTAACTTTTACAAAGCAAACATTAATTTATATGTGAAATCTAGTGAACATTGAGTACAGATGAAAGAAATAAAATAAGCTTTTCTGTGTATAGTAATTGGCTTCACATCTCTCACTAGAATGCATCCATACTGACTATGGGCTTCGACCAATTACCGATTATCTCCGGGGTATTGCTTACAACTGGAGTTTTCAAAATTAACTACATTTTAGTTTTGAATTTTTAGCGTAAACTTTGGCATAATATTTACTATTATTACAATAATTGTACATATTATGTCTACAAATTAGCTATTGTTCTATTTCTCTTCTGACATTACCAAGATTAATTAAAACAATTTTTAAATAATTACAGCAATATTTTTTTAATATTTGATATTATATATATATATATATATATATATATATATATATATATATATATATATATATGTATATATATATATATATATATATATATATATGTATATATATATATATATATATATATATATTATCAGTATTCATATAATTATTAAAGTGTATTGGGCAATCATATATGTGGCGATCTTATTAGCATGTCGGTCTTTTGTTCGGCGACATTTTGTGTGTGACCTTTTGAAGCGTGATCATTTGTGTGCGACCTTATTGACCTAAACCACAGACAGATATGTCAATGGGTGATGGTACAAAATATTTAACAAGTTATTAATTTTATAAAATAAAGCTATCAAGTATTGGGAAAGGAGGAAATAAGGGGCCTATATATACAGGTACCACAGAGAACAACTCATCCAAGAAAGTAGTAAATTAAGAGAAACCACCGCAACAAAAACGATCAAATAAATACATTTTCAAACTTCTTTTTTATTATTTATGGAAAAGCAACAAATAAATATCAGAGGGTGGGAACACGAACACATAAAAGCCTTTGAATGTTTCGAACAAAGAGCCATGGAAGGGGGGGGGACACACTCCAGGTCAATAGCTAATTATATCTAAATGTCGAAGGTGTGCCCACAAATAAAAATTAACATTATTCTAGAATATAGATATCTGCAATTAAGTTGGTAAATTAGGAACATATATGTCCTCCTGGACTCAGTCGATAGTTTCCGAGCTAACGGTAATTGGAGATGTTCGTTATGTTTCGTACAAAGAATTTCTACTTGTTTTAGTAATTTAACGCATTTCATTTTGACCCAGAACTTAACTTTGCAAGTAATTAAAAAAATTCCTTTAGTAGTAAATGCATCACGTGCTTGTTTCTGGACAGTATTTGAGAGTATTTGGGCAGTATTTGGGTATATTTGGGTGTATTTGGGTAGTATTTGGGTGTATTTGGGTAAATCGTGCCACCCATATTTATCCATCTCGCTATAGAAATGAAATATATTACTTTGGACTGTTTCTGTCAGCAGTTCAGTTGAGTGATTAGGTCAGGTTTTTAGCTAGTTTTATAAAATTGAACGTAACAATTCCAATAAATGGCAAGAGATATTAAGCAAACTAAACCGATCTTGTAAAAAAATTAGTATAGTTCAACATTTTATAAAAAATAAGCTATTATGTGGAAGAGAAACAACAATGAATAGGATGTAATGTGTTTACAACGTCTTGTTTATGGGGAAAAATTACTAAAGAATTTAGAAACAGACTATATGCCGGGGAATTTCTTGAGAATCCCGTTCTAGCCGCGAGTTGACACGCTGCAGACGATTTTGTACATGTGGGACAACTTCTTGCAAAATTGGAAACTTGGATTAAGATGCATAATTTTTTTAAGGTATACATTTCCATCTTTTAAATTATGTATTTATTTGTATGATTCTGAAAGATACATAGTAAATTGGATTTTCTGGGTTACAGGTTCAAGAAGGTCATGGAGTGGGTCTTCATTATGACATTTAGAAATCACATTTTCTTATGCATTTCGAGTTGAAATATGGTATATTTTTGTATACTTTATAAATATCGCTTTTCTTAATTAAAGTATGATCGTTCTTTCTTCATACAAAATGGATTTTTGACCCAAAATAACACGAGATCCAATGTTTACAGAAATGACATATTGTTGCGCAGAATTACCTGATGCGCAGAATTGGCCGACATGGTGGTATAGATAAACTCCAACGCTGCATTATCAGGGGTGCTGTATTATCGTGGCAAATATGATTTCCCAAATAATTTTGAATACACGCCGTCTATCGGTTGTTTGCAGAGGTAAATCTTTAGCCAGGAAGGATACAAATCTGTCAGAGCACAGTTACCTCCAAAAAGTCAACATTGTTGGTAATTCTATATAAAAAAACAATGAACATAATTTTTTTTGTAAAGTGCATGCAGTTCCAATGATCATCATGTACCAAACTCTCATCAAACTTACTATATCCGCATTGGTCTTGATTACGAAATATACTCGGTGTATTTCTGATGTATGATGATTTATGTGTCCTTACAAGGTCATGCATGGAATTTCATTCCATGGTAGCCAATATGGACCAAAATGGACTCAACATTGCTTATGATCCAACTTATCCTACACAAATAGGAAAGCAATAATAGTTTACCTTTTTTACAGATGTAAATCTGTAGCCAGGAAGGATGCAAATCTGTCAGTGTCAGAGCACAATTACCTCCAAAATGTCAACATTGTTGGTAATTCTATATCGAAAAACAATGAACATAATTTTATTTTGTAAAGTACATGCAATTCCAATGATCATTATATACAGAACTCTCGTCAAACTTACTATATCCACATTGGTCTTGATCACAAAATATACTCATTGTATCCTCTGATGTTTGATGATTATGTGTCCTTACAAGGTCATGCATGGAGTTTCATTCCATGGTACTGGTAGCCAGTATGGACCAAAATGGAAACAACATTGCTTATGATCCGAGGAAAGCAATAATAGTTGACCTTTTTTAAGCTTTTAAGTCTGTAATTTTTGAGTAATAATAATAGTATTAATAATAGATATATATTTCTGTGCCCTCATTGCACATAATATTCAGACAAAGTTATATAATATGTTTTTGTTTTAATTTCTACTGTTACCATAATTCAACTTACCTGATGTTAGTGTATTCAATTTAATCACTGGATCCTTCATTTTCGTGGAAATATTCAGCCAGTGCAAGCATGGACATTCCATCGAATCAATAATTTGAAATTTATGTTGATTATAATATGTGTGTATTACTGCACTTAAGTTATGCAAATACCATGATAATATACAGTTGTTCCCCCATGGTACAGTAATCTGGGTCAGCTGACATAAGTGGTTTTATTTATGCAATCAGACTGACAGTGATATTTTTTAATATAAGTAGAGGGAAAGGCAGAGAAACTTCACAATTCTTGACAATGCAGCAATAATATAATAGTTTTAACATGTACTGATTACAACATTAAGTACGAGACCAATCTGGTGGCCTAGTGGTTAGAGTGTCCACCTCAAATGTGGGAGGTCGCGGGTTCGAACCTCGGCCGAGTCATACCAAAGACTTATAAAAATGGTACTAACAGCTGCCTCACTTGGCGCTCAGCATTAAGAGGTTAGTGCTATGACTAGTCAGCCTGGTGTCAGGGTAATGTGACTGGGTGCGACATCATGCCACATGTCTGTGGCATGATGCCATAGTGCTAGACATCACTATAAACTGTCACACTGCAGACATCGTAGTGATATGACTGAAGAATTGTTAAAACTACGTTAAAAATCTAAATCACACACACATTAAGTACTGCAATAATACAGCGTTCCAGGCTATCGAGTAATCTGTGCAAAAATTGATTTTGAATTTGATTGGCAAAAAAACCCCCAAAAAGGGTGAAATTTAAGGTACTTGTAATGAAAAAGTAAAATGTTTTTTGCAAAAATGAAATTTCTAAACTCACAAGTCTTTAAGTCAAATTTGGTGCACCCAGATTGACTATAGTAAAAGTCATACAGGTCATGTTGCATTTATTGCCAATTATTTTAGTAATTATTGTCATTTTGTTTAAAATTTGATTCTACGTATCTTTAAATGGCAATTATTCACCTTATTTGGATCCACATACATTCATATTCCTTTGGAACAACATTATTTACATACCCTGAGAAATACATACATGATGTCACAATGAAATATACACATGTTGATAAACACATTTTTATGACCCTATATTGTGATGACGTGCTCTTTTCTTGACCAAGTTTAGTACCTGGTACACCATTGCAAAAGTCCATAGCAATTGATAATTTTCATCTGGAAGCTTCTTTATGACAATTAAGGTGCAGAGTCTTAAATAATCAGGATTGAATAAACTTCGGTTAAACAAAATTAGTATTATATTTTAAAACAATTTAAATTTAATTTAAGATGAGTAATACATGACTTGTATGACGTTTACTGTAATCACTTTCTTCTGGGATTGCATATTTAGTAAAAGTTATTTCATGTCTAATCCATTTATATACACAAGTTATTTGATACCCAAGATTGGAAGGAGCACATTGATTGGAATTGATTAGTGCATAGTCTGTATGAACACGTGGTCATATATACCATAACACTTAATCTGATATTATATTTTTTGTATCAGTGGTGCTGGATGAGTATTCTCATAACACCATTCTTGAAGAAAATTTAAATTAAGACCTCACTAAATTAGTTTTCAATAAGTTGTTTTATTATGTAACACCTAGGAAGCTAGTTAATCACTTGGAATCATGGTTCTCTTATTTGAACCTGGGTTATGTCATTTAGCAAAACTGGAACTAAAATTGCACTGATTCTATATAAATACATTGTTGTGTATATTTAATTTATATTGTGTGCTTGATCATTGTCCATTATTGAAGGTAGAGTTTTGGCCTACCTGATTTTTAGATATTCACTGAAACTGAATTCAAGACCTGACCTTATGTATAAGTTTGGTATGTTCTGGAAGTCAACTTGTTGGCAGTATTTTGGAATCTTCCATTTATTTTTAAGAAAATACTATTGTGACATAGTTCAAGTATTGAGGTATATAAAGAGATTTTTGTAAACAAAGTTTTAATTCCTGTTTTAATATCAATCTTTGGGAATCTATGGTCTGAGTTTATAGTTATGATCAAATATAATTTGAGGGGAATTATTTAGATTATTCATTGGAATTACAAACCGCTTATTAACATTTTGGCCTGAAATACTACTTTGGGATTAGTGAGAACTTATTAAAAAACATTCTTAGATCATATAATTTTTATACATAGGATATTCAAGATTATTGGAATTCATTTGGAAAATACATTCTATACTTTTGGACTTGTGAACTTAGAGAAATGAATTATTTGTTGATTTTACTATACTTGATGGTTCATATATATATATATATATATATATATATATATATATATATATATATATATATATATATATATATATTGTTATGGGTCTAGGCTTTTTCAAAACATAACAAAAAAGAGTGAAGACAACAAGCTTTGTAAAATTTAACAAATAATTTATTTCCCTGCCTAGAAAATCAAGGTAAAAATGAGAAAAAGAACTTATGGTTTTACAAATCAAATCCAAAATTAATCCAAGAATTAAAAAATAGAAGTCCTATTATTAAAAAGTCCTAAATGAATCTGAGTTCGAGTCCCGATGAAATTCAGAAGTGGAAGGCGATGATGTATATTGTAATCTGCTAAGTGCTGTTGTGCCAACAGTTCTTTGTGAATCACAGAAAATAATATTCAGTTTTGAATTCCGAATAAATTTCAGTGAATGTCTTTATCCAAGAATTTTGTAGGAGCACTTGTATTTCCAGGGAAAATAATCACTTGAAATTCAGTAAAATAAAAATTCAACTCAAACTGGTCACAACATATGTTTGGAGCCCGACTGAACTATCTTCTATCAAAACAACAGTTATACACTAATTTAAGATGCAAATCAGATTCCCGGATGAGGGTCACCCTTCTAGAAGTTTGTAACAATAAATACATGTTTCCTATCACATACTCCAGGTATGGCCTTGACTCAACTTAACAATTCTTACTATGAGAAAGAATAAAAAAAATAAATTTAAAAAAGTTGTTTACCACAACTGTCACTGGTTCTGAATCAAGGTCAGAAACTGGATACAGTGTTTCTATTACTGGTTGTTTATCAGTAAAATAAAACAGGTCAAACAGAATTGAACTGAATTTCTGGACAATGTCAAATCCAGTAAACAAAGTTACCTTATAATAGCATGTAATGGAATAAAAAAAAAATTAAAACTAACAAACAAATAATTAAATTACATATACATAACAATATATATATATATATATATATATATATATATATATATATATATATATATATATATATATATTGCTCCAAAAATCTGATAACCCATTGCCCAGGGCCCTTCTAATTTTATATCAAGCCCCTCCTGTATTATAATTAAGGTGCCTGTTGGGCTTGTCAAAAAACCTAATTCGCTGAGAAAACTTTGATGCACTGATGAATGCAGAAATTTATTTTTAAAGTGGATCATGTTGAAAGAATAGTAAAGTATTAATATTTATCCCCATATATGTCCCTTACCCTTATGTAGATCATCTACTTATCATAGTTCTATTGAAAGCTGCAAACTTTGTGTTCAAAGCAAAGTACATAATTTATGAATGAGGAACAGACTGCCTGGATTGCTATAACTAGTGCTCACATGACTTTGACATATATGTGATTCTAAATACTGTTTTGGATATTTATGTGCCAGAAACCACCCAGAACCAGTCCAGTTGGTACCAGAACTGTTTCAGCAATCATTGCAACTGTTGCAATGATGCTTAGCTGCGTGACGTGACTGAGGTTAGTGTGTACACACAAGCTGTTAATTGATTACTTTATTTTCGTAATCTAGAGAATTTAGGCCAAATGCTGGATGTTTTTAGTATAAGTAATAAAGAGATCAAATGTGGTTGTGTTGGCTTCTGAGTTGTACATTAATAATTCTCTGTCCTTTGGCGAAGTTGAAATAAAGAGAAAAACCCGACTAAAAATGATTTTGACAAAACCACAAGTATTTTTTTATGGTCTTGTTTAAATGCTATAGTGTTGTTCAAGCTGTTTCAAGTTAAAGTTTAATTAAAAAAAATTCAACTTTCCCTTGCTCATGCTTGCACTAGTATAATGAAACACTGGTTAATCATCTTAAGTGGCACCTATGAAAAACAAAAACTATAAATCAAGACGCGCTTCAGATGCTAAAGAACATAAATACTGTTAATCCACTGAGTAAGAATGGCATTGTTAGAGCAATTAGACAGTGACTGACCTCAGGACCTGAAGGCAAACATTGCATTATGTGAACTTTTTTTAGATCCAGATAAAGATTCCAGTCAGTTTAATATGATTTTGTTTTTGTCTTTTCGTATTTGAATTGTAACTATCTCAACATTTTGTGACAAATAATGTTAAAAAGGGGCTATTTTGGGCATATGAAAATTAGAGTCTAGGCTTGTGGAATTTGAGTCGGGGCTTGTGATTTTTTTGTTAGTCACCAGCTGTGTGCCTGTGTCTAATTTTTTTTTATATATATATATATATATATATATATATATATATATATATATATATATATATATATATATATATATAGTGTTGTATATTTAATTTGCATTTGTTATTTTTTTTCTCCATGCTTATATGTTATGTTCTTGTGAATAACTGTAGTAAAAGGCTTTGAATCAGTTTTGTCAGATAGTATGCATTGATTATACACTTTTCTTTATTCTATTCCAGCAAACTCCTTTGCATCTCGTTTGTATGGACTGTGGAATTTCCTATCAGCTGCTCTCAGGTTCTGTTGTGTACTTCAAATACACAATAAAACGTAAGAGGAATCATCTGGACACTGATGTTTAACATATATCTTTAGAGTAGTGTAGATAAGAATGAATTAGGCATTTTACTTCCATGGTTTGGAACTTTGTTTTTTAAAACTTCATTGGGGTATTTTGTGAACAAATCAAAACATTTAACTTTAAAATAATGGCTTATTGATCAAGCCTAATTCAGATTGCATTTGTTTACATGTCTATGTTTGAGTGTCTTTACCCCCATCAAGTACTGTAATTTCAAACTTGCTTGAAACATCCTGATCTTGTCTCAATAGCTTAGTTTACATTCAGTTTGATAAAATGTGCCATAATACATCACATACTGTGATTATGGTAGGAGCAATACCTTGAAAGCTTTGGACCAAATACTTAAAATGAAATTGTTTTGCATAATTTGAACACATTAAAAAAATTTATGCATTTTTTGTCAATTATTTGTGTAAAAAATGCAGATGTTCTGCTTATTGAGAGCTCGATATGTTGAAGCTGTGCTTCTCTACATTCACCTGAGTACATGTACGTTTATATGTGAACTGGTGATTGAGCTTATGCATAGTTCATGAAACAATTCAATACATTTTATTGGATCTAATACAAACTCTTGAAAATTCTGAGTCTCTCCCTTACCCAGACTGCTTGGTAGCATTACAACAGTTGTTGATAAAATTGGCGAATCAAAAATGTTTGACTAATACTTTTGTCAGGTAGTGCTACCATTTCTTTGTATCTAGGGGTAACATCATTTTCTCATTTCAGTGAGAAAAGAGTGCTGAATGTTCTATGAAAGATTTGATTGTAGCTAACCAATTTTCTATGTTATCATATGCTTTACCACCAGTGTAGGCTCTATACTTAAAATTTCAATGAATGTCAAGAACTGGAGTTTTCAGCAATGTTTATTTGAAGATGACTATACAAGACTTGAACAGACTTTTGCAATAATAAATATTGTTGTCCATTAGGTAATCCTGAATAAATTGCATTAAAATTTTTCTAGTCTGCATACAAGCAATGATTATGTCACACAATACATATGCCTTAAGGCTATATACAGTAGTCATAAATCAGTTAAAATGTAATTGACTTTTTTCAACTTGCTATCACTTTAACTCAGTATCTGGGATGGAAACTAATTTAAGTAAATATAGATTGGCTGATATTCTAACAGCAGCAGAGTTAGATACAAATTTTGGTTTAATATCATTTTCTGAAAAGAGGAGTGGCAGATTTGTTTCTGTTGGGTTGAAATGTTTTCTGTGTATTTGTCACTTTGCATTTAAAAATAGTCTTGCTTCAATTTTCACATTTTCTTTCACAAAGAAACTCCTATTTTGCTATTCAAAATTAATTGTATGTATGTTGCACCAAATGCCTTTTCTTTTTCACTATAACCCAAACCCATTTTCCAGATTGATTCTTTTGAAAACTTCACATTTGTCTAGCCTCACCTCAAGTAAATGTACATGAAATGTACAGAAAGTAGAGGAAATGGTGGTTCTGGACCACTTTTTCTTGAAGTGATCTTTTTGCAGAAAAAAAGGATGTTTTGGACCTTGTATGGTAAAATGGGTGTTATGGACCACTTTTTTATGCAGAAAAAGGGTGTTTTGAACCAGACATAGGAGGGCCCTTTTATCTTATGAGGTGATGCAGGCAGGTTCTGTGTATGACCAGACATAGTAATCCCACTGCATTCCCATGGGGCATCTGGGCCACTGGGTGGCGATTATAGCAATGTTGGTTCTGTACCAATTTGTTCATATTAGCCATTTATTATCAGTACAGGCTATGGCAGTGTGATTAAATCACGCAGTGGTCATGCTATCTTTTCAGGCCATATCCAAACATGACATGACCGGCTCCTGGCATGAAAACTTTGGAAGCTTTCCTATCAAGTTCAGACTGAGCACTCAGTGACAGCTTTTTCGTGGTTTTTTCAAGGGTGTGCCAAGCATGAGGCAATAACATTCCATGAGGGGCGTGGGCGTAGGCATAGGCGTGTGTGACAGTGTTGCAGGCAGCACAGCTGCTGGCGATGCCTGACCTCTGATGTTGCTGGCAATTATCTGCCCTACTACTGTACCAGCAGAAATTCCAGGTAAAGCCGATTGAATTGAAGAAAACAATGTGGATTAAAAAATCCGCCCATGATTTTACGTCACGCTGTGATAGTCTCATATTCTATAATTAATAGGTGATTCTTTCATTAGTGTTATCCACAGCTTTCCCAGACTGATGCGTGAGCCACAGGGTGATTTCTGAGATCTCATACATGTTCACAACTGGGTAATAAACGAAAGGATTAAGCCAAATCTGCATCAACCATCCTGGAGGCATGTTAATCGTCACTGAGTAAATGACGTTGGAGGCCGAACCGACCGAAGAGAGCGACCATTGAGCAATCAAGCAGTTGATGCGTAAACTATTCACGTGTGTGATATTCACTGGTAAATCTCCCTCGTACATTCCATTACCTGATAATACAGTTCCAGTGCTGAAACCCAGGATGGATCTGATCGAGTGGAAGATGTCAAATCCTACATGACAACTGCCTGATAATGTGATTCTGGTGTGCAGTGTGGAATAATTGGGCTCGATTTTGATGTTTGTGGTGATATGTTTTTTTGCTGTGATCAGTCTGGAAATTTCCGTGGCGATGTTGGTAATATTGTAAACCGCCTGGTGAGATCATGATCGTTTGACATTGTGGCTCTCACTCAGTACTAGAATTGGTTATTGTTCACTGTGACATTATAAAGCTCTTCCAGATCTGGGCAGAGATCAACGCAATCTCGTACGATGCATTTTGGTCTAATTCCACAGGTGGGCTGATCTCACAGTTGAACTCACTGAGCGCAAATCAGATAACAGCATGGTATCATCAAGAGGCATATTATTATTTTGTGCTGACATAATAAAACTTTACCACCATTTGACAGTGCCAATAAATCGGTTTAGAAATGCAAAGCATTTTCACTGTTATACAATCAGATCATCATACAAAATTTGGTACTGGTCTCGCATGAGCAGAGCACTGTCCAGAAGATGATTTAAAATCTCTACCATCTCATTATCTATTTCTGCACCAACATTACCTGCTTGCTTAGAAGCTATCAGTAATTTTATCTTGGATTTTGTAGTAACGAATTGAAGCGCCACTACCAGTCATCTTTTCCTCCTTTTTCGTGAACCTCGGTGTTAATCTACCTAGTCTGCCTACATGCTGACTTGTTTGAAGGACTGCTGGAGATTGATCAAAAATGTACTCTTTTTACCCATGACTTCGCGCAGATAGCTATTTAATTTTTTTTAACTTGTTGAGCCTGTCATTCATTCGCTCTTTTCTCTCGCCATCTGGCATGTTTGCAGTGATTTTGCCATAACTGTTGTTCACTCTAGTTAACATGGCATGCACCGCCAAAGTGTAAAAGTAATCATCTTGAAGATTCATTCACATAAGTATGTTCATACTAAAAAAAATTTAATAACTGGCACTTTTTTAATCAGATCTTCTAACCATTGCTGGGATGAATCATGGGGTAAATAATAAATCACTGCAGTCAGCCTCTTTTGTGCTGCATGACGCATATCCTGCTCCGCTCGGGTGCAGAACCATCTCTTTACACTAATTGATCAAGCAATTTTTGCCAATACTGCTGCATTGCCATTAAGGTATCCAAAAGCTGGTCCTGTTTCACATCCTGTGCAGTTTTCATTTCATCCATATTGGTTAACAGTGGTTTAAACAGTTCCTGTGCGACATCGCGCTAAAACGCCACCTGGCCCACTTTATCCTGGATGACTTTTTGATGTTGCCTGTTGCTCGACACATTTTCTGAGCACGTCCATGCACTTGCGTTTACTGGTGATTTTCTCAAATGACATGTTGTTATACCAACAGGTGAATATAAAATTCGTATAAGCCCCTTCTGTATTTTTCTGACACAGTTTCTGCACCAGGATGAAACGTCATAAAATCGTACTTGGATCTGGATGTTGCTGCAGCGTAACAGTCTTTGAACTCTTTCGCGGTGATTCCTCAGTAGTGGACTCTGCGATCATGTCAGTGTCCCAGTTTTCTAACCCTGAAAATAGGATAAAACATCCCATTTTGCGTTGGATGTATTTGGGCACCTCATAATACAATTGCATCAAGTAAATGCTGTTGCAGTGCTTGTTTCGCAACAATGACAAATATTTGCAGATGTTATCACAGTCTATTTTAGTATCATCAAACACGTTGATCTTGTGCTTGTCTGAATCTAGTTCCTCCACTGGTTGAATATCGGCCAGTTCGATGATGTTAAGGATGGAGTCATCGTCTGCAACATTTTTTTCCAGCGACTCGTTAAACTCTGATAGAGGTTTGTTTTTATCCTGATGCAGATTTAACAGATCATGCAATCATAATTGAGCATGTTATTCAGAAGTAGATTCATCAGCAGATTTATTTTACCAATGCCCATAGGACCCATGATCATGTAATGGCAATCCGGCAGCAAAAAATGGTTCTGATGCTCTTTCCTCATCATCCTGGTATCAAAATTAATGATGTTCATTTTTTTATATTAATTGTGTCCTACACTTTGGTATGCTCCTTGGGTCAGGCAGCTCAGAAACTTTTTGCTGCATAGCTGTCTACAAAGGGGAGCTGGATAAAAAAAAACAATCACACCAGTGACTCCATGCAGGGTGATGTCAACATGAATGGACACAGCATCACATATCTCACCGATGTGAGTCATCCCCCACCAGATGGCAGTGTTGCACCATAGTCACACATGTCTCGACTGGCACAGACCAAACTGTCACTCACCAAAGGTGAGATGACAGGAAACATTTACATGGGAAGAAGGATTCTGTATGGTCTTCCTGCACCCAGTGTGCAGTCTCTGGTATCGTCGCAGGCTGTGTTGTCAGTGGATCTTGAGGTGGCCCTGGCTTACAAGTACGATAAAACTGGCGGAATGTTTTCTGGAAACTTAATTGTCACAGGAGCGCTTTCTACCAACATCTCTGGAATCACATTACTCGAACTGACTTCATTGTCCAACCAGGTACTGACAGGATTACCCACCACGTGGCCTATCATAGATAACATGCATGTGATCTCACATGGGCAGTTAGAATCACTTGGAGACACTAAATTATCACTTGCTGGATGCACCATGACCAGGGACATCAATGTGGGAGGATTTACCATCACGGGACTGCCCACAGCGGAAACACCATCTCAGGATGATGCGGTGAGTTACAAACAGGCGACTGATTATGTGCTGGCACACACTGGTGGATCCATGACAGATGACAGGAGATCTCAACATGGATTACAATAAAATTTTCATGTGGTCGACACCCATCAACGGATTTGACGTCACTAATAAACTGTATGTGGATGCACGAGTTAAAATAATATGGGGCAGGACTGAGTTTATCATGAGCACCTCCTTGGAGTATTCGATGTACATGCAAGCTACAGTCTAATCCCTCCAACGATGCAATGAGTGGATCACCCTTAGGGTCTATTCTGATTTTTGGATTCAGACCATGGCTTCATTTGAGTTCTCTGTGGAAGTTTCACCTGCTTGGATGCACCAGCAACACTGAGAGAATGACCAACTGGAGCTCAGAAGCCAAAAAATACCCAAAACGGCCAATGCCACATGGACTACATTGCACATGAGCATGACCATCATCAGAAACACTCTCCGTGAGTTCACGCTAGCTGTACCATTGCTGAAATACAACAAGTACAGAATTTACTGCCTCATGGCTGAGCCCTTGAATCCTGAGAGAGTTATTTCCAGCTATTTTCAGTGGACAATATTTGATAAAATACAGTGATAGGCATTGTAGATATAGCTGGAGATGTCATGAGACTGCTGTTTTTACCAGAACATGCAGATGACCCTGTGGACGAAAATTGCCAAAATCGCCTATGACACTCGGCAAAATTAAAGCAGGTGTGTGAAGTGCTTAAAAACAATCCAGCCAAATTTGCTGCCATAGATCATGGGCCTATGGCTAACAATTTTGTGGCTGTGGCTGAACTCAGACAAGCTCATCTGTAAGAGCCTCTAGACAAAAGGAATGCCGTGGTGACATTTTGCAATGACAGAGGATTCAGCATGTTGTTCAGGGAAATCGAGGAGATCCTTAATTGCATCATAGCCGAATTAAATCACAAGATCGTTGAAGCCATCATGGCCACAGGATAAATATGGCAGCATGGGATGAAAGCTGCTGATGATAAAATAAAAGAATAAAAAATAAAAAAAACATCGGGAAGTTCATGAGTGGATGAAAAAGTCTGTAGCCAAAAAGAATTTTAGAAACTGTCGTACACTGCATCACAGAGCAGCAAAGCTGAAATTTTTGGAGGAGATTGGTATCTATTATGAAGATATCCCTACCATCATGGAGATCATGGCGCTGCCTGATAAACCCATGAAACCTAACAACACCCCTGAAAAAGACCAGCTGGACACAGTTATTGAAAATAACAAGGCCATGGAGGCACTGTTTCATCTCCTCATGTAAGAACAGTATGGAAAAAAAATCAATCTGGACCTGGTTGCAGCAGTGTATGATTACCTGGAAAGTCTTAACCTGTTTTGGTCTGAAGTTGAAGCCGCATTTAGGTCTGTACATAGCATTTCAAAAGAAAATTTTGTTGATCCTCCAGTGGCAAAACCAGAGATGCAGAATGCCATCATGAACAGAAAACTCGGCATATCTAAGTACATCACAATGACACTGAACAATGAGGATACAGTGACAAAACTTGTTCATGAAACATTAATATACAAGAAAGTAAACTTCAGCATCAAAAGAATCCCTATGGCATTTTATCACCTTTATAGGTGCTGCCATAAAATCGATACTCCTCATTCTTTAGCAGCTTATAGCTATTTAGAGATTATTAATCTGCAGGTGAATCCTGACATGCTGGAGGATCTTTTCAAGCTCAATCAGTTAACTGGATTAAACACAAGGTTAAGTTTTCTTATGTGTGTTTCATCAGGCAAACCTGAGATGCCCAGTGTGGAAAAGTACATGAGCTTCCTGACAGAGCATCTGCTGGAACTTGAAGTGTTATTTCAGAATTTAGTAGAATCAGGAGCATAAGATGAAATGGATGATCGATTTTAATGACATCAACTAAAGTTTGTTGAATGAAGACCGGAGAGAGCTCACATCATATTACCAATATTACCATCGAAAAGTCTTACCTGTGCAGATGTGCGTATCAGCATTATCAACATTTGCTGAGAATCGCCTCGGCAGTATCTCTTGCGGTGACCGTGGCCAGGATCGTCTCCACTGGTGCCATGGCCAATCCATTCATGCTGAATATTATCCAGAACTGGGCTGACTTTGCAAACGATGGTCAAGCAGAAGGAGCCTGTGCTGGAAGCCCAACAAATTAATACCAAGCTGGTCATGTTGGCATATCAAAAAGCGCTCAGCAAAATCCAATCGTACCTGTGTGATGGTAAATTCAACATGCCCCTGCTGATTTGTGAGCTGAGAATGGTAGACATCCTGATCGAACTGGCACCAATGTCGTCGGGTCGCTTCAAAAAGGCCTATGACAAAAGTTTTCATATACCCCACTGAAGAAAGAAACTGACGTTTAAACCTGATTTAAGGATCATATTTTCTTGTGAACATGTGACACAGCTTGATTGATAACGTCACGATAATTTTCCTGAGGATGTACTTCATGTTTCTGTATCCCCATTAATGGCACGTACGCGATGATGTTTTTCTCCAGATAGATCGTGTTGATCTCTTAAAAACGGAACAGATTTTTGGGTTTGTGTACAGCATAACTTCTGAATCTGCTGAAATAATTTGAGCAGCTCTGGCGCTTCAGAGTATCCATAGTCCTCAAGGAAGTTATGATTGCCAAAAAAGATAACGATACTGATGGCAAGTGGCACTTTAGTATAAGAACAAAAGTTGTGATGATGGAATTTTTTTGTTATACTGCAGAATGAAATTCAGTTGGTTGTAAGAGCACTTGTGAAAGATTGCATTGATCAGCAGACTCTTCAACATGATTGGAGGCATGATCAGACTTGATAACACCTGTGGGTAATAATGCTCGGGCATTACCCCTACATGTCTCACAAACGGACACTTAAACATGAACTGAACAATCTGGTGATCCATCATGATGTACCCATCAAGGGAGTAATGGAAACCCGGGATCGCGTCATTGATGCAGATGTCGTTGCCCATGATATTAGCTCTCAACAGCTTCTCCTTGTAAAGACGTAATGCAGGCTCGAACATTGATCCCCCACAGACACGGCAATGTCGTCGAGACGATCTTACCCTTGGGCGAAGATAATTTTTTTTAGTTACAATCAAATCGATGTCACCAAAGGGACAGCATACCATGACCTTAGCCAGCTCGGATCTGCCGAGTGTTGTCTCCATCAGCTGATACCACTCTGAGGACAAGGACTTTTGCCTGATGCTGTAACACACAATAAATTCCTTGAGTTTCTTATGCAGATCCTCTTCTGTTGTCCTTATTTTTATCACCGATGTCATGTTGCACAACCCACACATACTGGATGGAGTCATCGTGACCATGGTGAGAAATAGTTTTCCTGTGACCACAACGAGAGCCATAGGAGGGGCGCGCAGACAAATCTTGCTAACATGAAAACAGTGGTGAGAGCTGTAAAAAAATGATGTCATCAGGGTTATCTACGATGAAGACCTCATCTAAAAGTACTGTGTGAGATGCATGGGAACAGAATACATTTAAAAACTCTTATAATTATTGCAGTCTTAAATCATAGAGAGAAAGACATGGCCGACAACACCTGGTATCATCGTTGAAAATCGTAAAGCGGTCAGCATAGGAATAGATCTCGTGCTGATCATGGCTTCAGCAAAAATGAGCTCTATGATAATGTCATGCTCAACATCATCTATGACAGGAACATCCTCGTTAAACACAGCATCTCCTGCATGCATCGAGAAGAACTTGTCAAACTCATACACGGGGCTTCATTATCGATGTAGGAATCACAGCTGGTTTAAAAAATATTTGTCGAAATGATCTCATAACCAACAAGAACATGATTCATTTCATTTTTTTTGCATCTTGATGTTGCTGGCGCCAGTGGCGCTAGCCTGCTGTTGTTGTTTCCTGATTGTGGCATCTTTAATCTGTGCTACATAATCATCAATAATTGATGTGGTTTTCTTGATTTTGTTGCTTTTTAAACTTTCTCATCATAATATTTGGTTGCCCTGTTGTTTTGGCTGCTGCAGTTCTGACACACTTGTAAGCATCCACAAACACCAACTCCACATCCCAGGCAGGGCTGAGGTCCTGAGCTTCTTTTTTTGGTGATCGTGTTGTCCTGGGCACAATATTCGCCACAGCAAGTTCTATTGCATCTCTCCGTTGTTCTCTGAAATAACCACTGACATCAGTTCTTTCCTCGTGGTGGCATTTTCCTTGTTCTGTAGTACTGTTAAGATAAAAATGTTATCTCTAATTTGAAATAATACTAACAAATAAAAAGAAATAAAAAAAATGACAAGCAATTAGAGATATATTTTAAAGGCATATATCAAATAAGATACATAAATTTATCTGAACCATTATTGCAGTGAAGGAAAGAAGGAAACGAGAAGTGAATGTTATACTCAACCTCAGACAAAATTTCTTTGAAATGAACTGATCCGATGTCTGAGAGATTTACTTTGGAATCACTCAGCGACAAGCACATTACCCCCAGTTGAATGCTGCATTGGAGGAACTCATCGCGCAGATATATAAACTGCTGAAGGTATTCTCTGGAGGTGATCTCGTGATCATCAACCCACAGCAGTATGCGAAACAACTACGTGACAGTACAAGATGCTCACAGGGAAAACCATGGCTTATCCAAATACGTGGGCAACATTGCTCGAACTTCAAAACGAGATCGTGAGTCAACGGAGGCGAGCTGAAATTGAAAGCATCCCTGGATCAACCTTCTACAGACCCGATCACTGACACCATGACAAACCAAAAAGGCATATGGAGGTACCAACAAAGGCTTTCTTTACAACAATCCACAGGTGCTCGTGTGCAGTATAAACAACTGCTACAGTGACTGCTGAACCGACCATCGATCGAGAACTTCAAACACATGCGGGTATCAAACTTAGTGTATCCTTTCATGCGGGCAGAACAGGAAGAAAACCACAGATGCTTGTCTCAGATCGAAGTTGGTCATCCTTTCTTGCAATGACGATTTCTGCACAATCATCAACATGTGATTTATCTAGCACCGCATCAAGGATTATTAGCAAAGTGGATCAGCATGAATCTTTGCGGGAGCAAACTCGATCTTACTTCAAACATCCAAATATGCCCAGATGCATAGAGATAAACGCGTTCAACTTCCCAAAGAGGTTTCAGTGATCAAAGCGTGTGTGAACATTAGAAACAATGATGGACTCTGCTTGGTCTGGGTGGTGCTGTCCACATTAAACCCAGCAGAGGATCATGTGGATTGAGTCTCCAACTACAGGCCGTATCTCAGCAGCTTAAAAATAGACAATATCTGGTTTCCCACATAAGTCAAAGATGTGCCAAAACTGGAAGTGCAAAATGATCTGTCGATAAACATCTTTGGGTTAAAATAGAACAAAACCAAGATGAGGAAATATATGATGTACTCGCTGCCAATTTCAAAATTGGCCAATCAACACAGCATAAACTTACTATCAATCACATTGCATCTGCATCAAAGATTTCAGTTGTCTGTGCCATTTGCAGTACACCAAGCATGATAACAAGGCTCATTTCTACTACAAACTTTTGCAGTGTTTCTCACATTGGAAAAACTGGACAAGCACGTTGCGTCGGGATGCTGCCAGGAAACACAAGCTGTTCAGATGCCCTAAGAGGGAAAATACTTTACAGTTTGAAAATTCAAACAGAAAATATGCACAAACATTTCATATTATGTTTAACTCGGAGGCGATACTGGGAAAATTAGAGGAGCCTCATCTTGATTGTGATTGATCTTTCATAAAGGTGGATCAGCAACACGTACCATACGTGATCGGATACAAAACCTGCTCTGGTGCCACTGAATGTTTGTCATCACCATATTGCTGTCATCTGGGTTGAGATTGCGTTGTGTAGTACTTTGAGCAGCTTGCGGTGGAGTACCATCACATCATTGACATCCCAAAACAATCCAGCGCCGATGATTCCACTGAGGCCAGAACAACAATGGCAACACAGGTTGGCAGATCACTGTCACATCTGCAAAGATTATTTCAAGCTGCACGATAGGAAACTCAGAGACTACTGTCACATCACTGAGCATTATTGGGACACAACCCATGCTGAGTGCAACCTCCGTTTCAAGGATCCAGATTTCATTCCAGTGATCGCACATAATTTGCGAGGGAATGATGAACACTTTATTGTGGCAGCACTGAACCTTCCATGGGTCCAAGAACTCTTAACATCCATCGGAACCAAGATGAGGTGCATCCTTAATAATTTTGAAAAGTACATGTTGTTCTTGATTGGGCCTTTCAGATTCATAGACCGTTTTTAGTTCATGTCAGCGTCGCTGGATGAACTAGTTTAAGATTGTCCTTCCTTTGTCATCTCAACAAGGCCGATCCAGAAAAATGATACTTAAATAAAAAAGGAATTTATCCTTGCAAGTACATCGATGGCTGGTCACAATTTGAGGAAACTTTGGTTTTATTCCAGCTTAAACTTATCCAACATCGCTGACATTGAATACTACAGAGCCCTCGCATGGTGAAAAATAATTTAATTGCCAGACACAGGGATTACCATGAAGTCTATCTGAAAGCAGATGTGCTGCTGCGCACAGACGTGTTTCATAATTTTAGGGAAAGCATTACCAGCTGGATCCACTTGAGTACTTTTCTTACCTGGGTTGGCATAGGATGCTCTGATGAAGATGAGCCTGGCACAGTCATTCATTGATCTGGATATGTTTTTATTCACTGAACAGATGGTGCGAGGTGGGATCTCTGTCATCAGCAAGAAACACGCTGTGACCAACCGCAAATACCTATCCAACTACGATCCAACAAAGCCACCCATGTATATCATTTATGTGATCACCTACAATCTGTATGGCTGGGCCATGTCACAGCCTCTTCCCATGGGCGGTTTTTACTTGATCACTGCAGAACAGTTTATGCAGGAGCACATGGCTGGTTATGTCAGCAATGTAGACTATTTCATCGAAGTTGACCTGATCTATTCTGAACACTTGCATGATCTCCACAACGATTATCTGCTCTGAACAACTGCTGGTCAGCAACTAGATGCTGTCTCCAGAACAGCTCTGCAGAAAAACAAGTGTGGTCTGGGAGATGCCAAAGTGAAAAGCTTGTGCCAAATCTCGTGAACAAGACCAAGTACATCTTTCATTATTGACTGCTTGATCAGGCTCTGAAACACGGGCTGGTGTTGAACAAAGTTCATCACATGCTCAAGTTTAATCAGGCCCCATGGATGAAATGTTACGTTGACTTTAACATGCAGCAGTGCACAAGGGCCACCAAGGACTTCAAAAAGGATTTCTTCAAGCTCACGAACAACAGCATGTTCAGAAGGACCATGAAAAAACCCTAAACTGGAAGAACATTTAGATTGTCAACAATGTTTGCTGACATGACAAAATTGTCTTGTCAGATGCTTTCTTCCACAAACTCAACAAACCTGTGTACATTGGAGCTGCAGTACTAGATCTTTCCAAAATGCTCGTGCTGGATTTCCATTTTGACTTCATCAGTTCAAGGTATGGTGATCACGTTCATCAGCTTATGACTGAAAAGTCACTCACTCACCAATTCACTCTTCTATGAAATTCAGACGGAGGACTTTTATCAGGATATGTTCGACCGACCGTAAGGAATTTTTTTTGATTTCAGTGATCACCCATGACATAGTACATTTTACTGCACTGATAACAAAAGAGTCTTAGGCAAGTTCAAAGACGTGTGAAGGTTCACCCATTGCAGAGTTTTTCGGTCTGCGCCTAAAAATATACTATATCAGACTGGACACCAGCGTGGTAAAACAAATGCTGAAGACATTAAAAAGTACATCATCTGTAAAGTTGCCACAATCAACCATTATAGAGAGGCACTCGCTGGTGATCTCAAATTTTGCATGATGAGAACTTTCAAGTCTGAGTGACAAAGGATCGTCATGCTGCTGATCAACAAAAAAAGATTATGCCCCTTCGACGATAAGCTATACTGCTTTGATGGAGTCTCAACAATGGCATTTGGGCATAAAAACATCAAGCTGTGGTAAATGTTTATGTCAACTGGTCCAGAATCCACATGGGAATGCAGTTGGATTACCACATATGGTCATACACAGAACAACCCCATCCCGCTGGCATCCCCTCATAAGATAAAAGAGTTCTCCAATGTCTGGCCCAAAATCCCCATTTTACTACACATGGTCCAAAACACCCTTTTTTCTGCATATAAAGAATGGTCCAGAACCCCCATTGTACCACATAAGGTCCAAAACATACATTTTTTTTTCTGCTACAAGATCACCTTCAAGAAAATGTGGTTCAGAACCCCCATTTTCTTATACTATTACAAAATGCATTTGTAGTTAACTTTTATAGGATTGTAATGAAAAAAACAATAATAATAAATTCTTAAAATAAAATATATTTATTTTCTCAGGCTTTGAGATGTGGTAAAGGTAAAAATATAAAGGTACTTTTTAAAGTGTATATACCTGATTGAAAATATGCTGCATTTTCTTTCAGTGCATCTGCTTTTTGCTGTGGCATGACAAATGTAAAGTTTTCAAAAGAAATGATCTGGAAATTGGGTTAGGTTGTAGGGAGAAGAAAGTGCATGTGGTGCAATCAAAGAAAATTTTTTTGTGCATAAATGTATTATAGGAAAACTGGAGAATTACTGTGGTATTTGATATTATGGAGAATCCCCAAGCGGGGTTATTGATTTCATTTAATTAGCTGGAGAGTAAGAAAAATAACTTAGACAGAGAGGCTTAACAATGACCTTAATCTTGGGTGTGGATGGATGTACTGACACACACATGGATGCCAAAGTTGTTACAGTGACAAGTATCTGCCAAGGAATGCTCAGCAAAAAATGGCATGTTATGAAAAGAAAATTTTCAACTGTCACCATTTTGCAATACTAAAAATGATAATGCAGCAATGAAAAATTAATATGAGCATGTTCCAGTTACAAGCATATACCGTGTTTTGCAGTAACTGAGGCTAGTTCACAGTATAATCCCTTTTCATTTGTGGTACTGCTGATTCCTTCATTAAAAATAGCCATCTTTTCATGTGATAATTCTGGCTCACAGTCTATAAAATGAATGTCAAGTCTTATGTATGACCTTGAAATCATTTTAAGTTGATGGAGTGGATTAGGAAACCTACAAATAATGGAAACAAATATGAAAATTACTGTGTTTAGTAAAATTAATATCAGTCAGGTCACCATAGATGCAGAAATGGCTTATGTTTTATTAATGTAAATTATCATCTGAAGAAAATGAAGGTGTAGGCTCTTTATCATTGAGTTTGAGGCCAGGCAGTATTTAGTCATTGTAGAAAACCCTCAAACAATGAATTTGAGTGGTAGCCTGAGGTTGAAGCAACTGATGACTGTTGATAGGTTTCTTGGAAAGACCAATATACTATTAAAAATACGCTTGTGCTTTTTCACGTAACCCGAAACTTTGTAATATCATGGACCATATAAATACAGTTAATGCCAAGCATCAAGATCAAAAGGTCTATTTTGCACATTCTGGTTGGATTATATCAGAGTATTGCCTAAACAAGATTGACTTGGTTGTAGGTCAGGGCTTGTATCAGTCTGATTAAAATCAAGTCTCCAGTCCTATATGAAGATCTTGTAAACACTAACGAGAGGTCATATTCTATTGATCTTCTGGTTCACCAATCAAATCAGAACTTCCAAATTTCTGAGAGTGATGCACATAATTTGGAGCATATAATTACTAACGACGATTCTCCCTAAGATGAATTTGCATTGCTTTATCGGACAGGCAACTAAAACTAAGTGGACTTGAACTTCCAGAGGTCACGAAAACATGACCTTTTATCGGTGTCTGTCAGATCTACACAGGATTATGGAAATCTGATTTTAATTATATTGGAGCTTGTATCATGCTAATAATAATATTAAAAATAATAATAATATACAAACATTTTTATTTCATTTACACATTTTGCATTCTTTTTCAGGGTGTACCATCTTACAGTTTTCTCATTCCTTTTGATGCTTGGACATTTTATATCAGAGATACTTATTTTCAAAACAGCTGATTTGGACTCCGGAGTGTTAGCTTCTCTCATTATATCAGGTCAGTCTAATAAAAGTTGATTAAAAAGGCACTATCCATTAGTATCAGTTGTAACAAGTATTTTTCTTTGCTTTAAGTAATCTCACTTATATCTTTATTACCAATATATTAATTAATTATGAAAGATTGCTTATTGTGTGTGCATTTTTATTTTTATGGGCATACATTTTTTTTTCTACTGGTCTTAGGCTGGAAGAGCTTATGGAATGACCTGTTGTCTGTCATCTGTTGACAATCGATCCATTTGCACAAAGCTTTTATCACTGTTTGACCTAAACTGTTTGGAGGATTGCCTTGAAACTTTACCCACACATCCATTCCAGTGTCTAGTTGATCGTAAATAAAAATGGTACTGCTCAGACATCCAGTATGGCCACCACAGTGGTTATCTAGAAAATATTGTTACCATTACTCATCCTCATAGTAACAAGTGATTTTCACTAAAATGCTGGTTGGTCCTAAATTAAAATAATACAATCTGACATTCAGTATGACTTTAAGATCTTGTTAACACTACTGTTACTACTCTGTGGTCATAACAAAGTAACAAAGAAGCAAAACCAACAAGTTTTGTAAAATTTAATAAATAATTTTACCATCAGTCTTCTGAAATGAAAATGTAAGAGGAACTTACAGTATTATGAATTAAATCCAAAATAATCCTAAAAAGTTCTATTCCGAAACACTCAAATGTTCCAAATGAATTTCAGATCCTCGAATGCACTGGTCTGCCAACAGTCCTGATGTATCAAAATAGTATCATGCAGAACTCCTTTGAATAATTCACAATAGTCTCAGAATGGTATTTAAGTCCAATGAGCACTTTGTGTTTCCAATAAATAATTCAGACAAATGTTTTCTCTCAAATAATATCTAAATACAACATTAAATACATCAGAAGACTGATGTTACAACAAGAACATAAGAAATAAGACTGACCAAAATTGTCCAGCTCCATGTACTTATGTACAGGCATAGGGGGTGAAAATGCATTTAGCTACTACTACTTACTTAACTTTTTTCCCACATTCTAAAAGAATTCACTTGACTGAACACATCTAGTGGAAAATAACTTCATTCTTCTAAGAAACCACTTGACCCCACAAGCCAATAAGAAATTACCCCAGAGTTGTCTACCGGTTTTAAGATTGTTATTAATGATTGTAGACACCTACATCAATGATTTATAGATTCTACACAATCTACACTCTTAATATCTTAAAATAGAATTTTATACTTGTGTACAAAAATTAACTAATACCTTGATTATAGATGATCATTACAATTTACAGTCAGGAACAAAAATTACACATAATATACTGTCATGTACCAAGAGTTACAAAAAAAAATAAAATATATATATATATATATATATATATATATATATATATATATATATATATATATATAACACCTTCCCTCATAAAAGAAGAAATATTTATGCAATAAAGCTTTCTTACCCATATCAATCAAATACGTATATGATGATAACAAAATTACACAGGAAGATGTCTTTGAATAACACAAAAATATATACAAATTAGAGCAACACAGAACTTCTATACACATGAAAGTTTTGTTTTTCCCTTCATTTGCCTGATGTCGATGTTGTAGTTTTTGCAACATTAAACTCAATCCCAACAACGTTCGATTTTTATTTTTTATTTTGTTGATGAAAGTAAGGTTGTTGTGATCACTGAATACTATAATCGGAGAATGAGTTGAACTAATATACATTCAAAGTGTTTTAAAGCCAAAGTTAAAGCCAAGCACTCTTTCTCAGTAGTGGAATAAATTCTCTGGTGCATTTAATTTTTTTCAGAGAAATAGCACACTGGATGATCCACACCATTTTTGTCTTCTTGAATAACTATGCCACTAACCGCTACATCACTTGCATCAACAGATATTTTAAATGATTGGTTGAAATCTAAAGCTGAAAGAACTGGTGCACCTTTAAGTCTGGTCTTTGATTTACTGAACACCTCTTGACATTTGTCAGACCAATAAAACTTGGTTTTCTTACTCAGCAAATTGGTCAGGGTCTAAGCAGTTATGGAAGAAGTTTAGCACAATTTCCGACAATATCCAGCCATACCCAAAATTTGCATCAGTTATTTTTTTACTGATAGGCACTGGGAATTCAGAAATGGCCATAACCTTAACTTCTACAAGTCTAACTTTACCATATCCCAGAATATATCCTAGAAATTTAATACAAGTTCAGCTGAACTCTCTTTTACTTAAATTAATTGTGAAATTTGTCTCATGCAGTTGAACAAAAAATTTCCAGATAGTTTCCAGGTGATCTTTCCATGTGTTGCTGCATATAATGAGGTCATTGGTGTACACATCACAGCCATCTTTACCAGATGTTACCATGTTCATTAAAGATTGGAATGTTGAAGGGGAATTGCTCATACCAAATGGCATTACTTTCTATTGTCAATCTGTAGCTGCAAAGGCCAAAATTTCATTTGCTCTGTCTTTAAGTGCAAATCCTTTGAACATGTTGAACTTTGTGACATTTTACATTTCCAGTTTTGTCAATACAGTCATCAGTTCTTGGTATTGGAAAAATTAATCTGTTTGGTGACACTGTTAACTTTTCTGTATTCATTGCACATATTGAAAGTATCTTCTGGATTTGGCACAAGAATACATGGTGAACTTTTGCTTGGTTCAATAAAATCATTCTCCAACATATATTCAATTTCCTTTTTAAAACATTCTTGCTTGAGAGGATTCATCCTGTAAGGATACTGCTTTGCAGGTGTAGAATTTACAATTTCGCATCATGGTAGAGTTTGTTTGTTTGGATTGAAACATCATGAAACAAGTGTTCATATTCACATATTAGTTGCTTTTGTTTATTTTATTCTTGTGGCTGTAGATATGAAAGTTTCCAGGCTTTGCTGTTTTAGCTGAAGTGTTGCTGGTTACACCTATAACATCAGTGGCATGTGAGCGAGGTTTCTTGTCACATAATCTTGTTCAGCCAAAGAACCATAGGTATTTGTTGAGGTAGTCCTAGTTTCCTCTGATCTTCCCAACCCCATTTTAGGCATTTTGACATTTATGTTGCTAACACAGAAGTCTAAATGGGGTGCAAGGGTCAGAAGAAACTTGGACAGTTGATGAGGGTGATGGAGGAAGATCCTGAACTTCTGGATTTTGATCCTAAACTCCTAAACTCCTAAACTTGCTGTGGAGTAGTTTGAGTAAGAAAAAGTAAATGTAGTATGCTGTTCTGTGTTGTCTAAAGATTGAATGAAAATAAGTGAGTACAATATGATCATTTGTTTCTTCTTCCAGTGTCTTGGCAAATTTATTGATTTGAGACAGAATTAACCTAAATAAATTAATATAGGAAAGAAAATGTAACAGAAAAAACCTATCTTTATTGAGACTCCTATTTTAGGTCAGGGACTCCCAATTTTTTTTAAGGACAAAAACCTGGACATCAACTTTCAGAATCCTTTGGAGAACCCTGAGGGTATAAAATTTGCATATTATTACCTCTCAGTAAATCCATTTCTACAACTTTGGTGTTTTAACTGTTTGAATATTTCAGTTGTCTCCATCTTGGCTATGCTTTATGGATACAGATACCTTGAAATGCTTCCAAATTATCAGTGTTCGCACTCCTTTGACAACCCACAGGATGCTGTGATACAGCTTCAGAAGATGAAAATAGGCCGAAAGAAAAATAGCTAACTCGCATCAAGGTTTGTTGTCGAGAGGTGTGCAGAATTGTAATTTGCATTCTTTACCTTGGAGACATGTGATCTGTAAACATAATTTGTATCAGAGAGAACTTTCGTGTTTCTATATGTTGATTTATTTATTGATGAATAGCCAACTTCCACCTGTATGCCAAAAACTGGCTGACACTCATACTGTAAGTTACATGGGATTCATTTAACAATTGCACCTGGGTGTTAAATATGCAAAATCTCAGGACAAAGGTTTAACAGCCAGGTAGTTTTCCCTATATAAAATTTATTGTCATAACCAGGAGTGGCATTAAGGATTTTTTTTAGCTTACATCCACCAAACTAGTTTTTTAGTTCCTCAGGTCATAGCCCAGAAGAGCTTACAGGCTGGTCTGTTGTCCTTTGTCCATCCATTGTTCCAGTAACACAAGTTTGTTATCACTAGTTTAAAAATCTGATTAAAATCAGATCTCCACTGTTATACATGAGGATTTGACAGCGACAGCTTAGGGGTCATGTTCTGGCATCCTATGTTATTACCATAATCACTAATTTTATCAACTAATCAGATGAAGTCTTATATCTTCATTTTTGGAGGCTGAGCAGTGTGGATGAAGAGCATGAACATGTGCTGAACAATTTGATTCACTTTCAGATTTTTGAAAGCTGCATTTCCATTGGCTGATTCGAAGGTCACCAGAACATGACCCATAAGCGGTCGTCGTCGGATCTTCATGTAGGACAGCAGATATCTGTTTTTAATCAGATTTCACTAGTTCAGTACTCCTAAACTACTAAGAAGATTGCCATGAACCTTTATACACATGTTTATCCAAGGTCTTCTTGGTCCTAAATGAAAATGGTGCTACTGGATTATCTTGAAAACTTTGTTATTGTAACTCCACCTGAATCAAGATAGGGTTTTCACTAAAAGATTTCGTATAATGCATAGTTTATCCTAAATGGAATTGCTGCTGATCTGAGATCCACATATTGACATTGGTGGCCATCTTGATAATCTTTTCACTAGTCCTTCTGAATGAATGGCCATACTGACATGGGGTTTACATCAAAAGACTTTTTAGGATATTTGGTTAGTCCTAAATGAAAAATGGTTCTAATCATAGATCCAGTAGGGCCAGTACAAAGGCCAGCTTGAAACTCTTGGTATCACTACTGCTGTTGACTGAATGGTCATATCACCAAAGGGTTTCATCCAAAAGACTTATTATGATATTTAGATGGTCTTAAATGAAAATGTAGCAAATCTTACGTCCAGTATGTCCACCACAGTGACCATCTTGAAAATCTTGTTATTGATCAAGAATGTCAAAGATGGTTTTAACATTCAGCTGTTAAGAAGAAGAAAATGTCTAACCTTGGATTTCTGGTGAAAAAAAAAAATGTAAGCTCATGAGAACATATTTGTAAAATGTTTTTTTAAAACTTTTACCACAAACCCAACATTTTGATTTGATTATGTGTTTATGCTGTGGTCACAATGGACTCTGTATTTTGGGATGAGTGACTTCTCCATCCTGTCTAGATAGGGCCAAATGATGAGAAAATTGGGAGAAGTCAGCTAGCGGTTAGACAACGTAATATGGGAAAATAACTCGAACAAAAAAAATCCTTGCTGATAATTAAGTCTATTGACAATTTGTGTTTTACTGGCACTGTAAGTAAGATAGTATTAAAATACACAACATACACATCATACTGGATTAAAAAATGAAAGAACTTTTTATCTTGAATCAGAAGAACTGCTGCTGCATAACTTCATGAATAGTATCAGATAAATTGCCTATGGCATTAGGTGGTAAACTTGAACATGGAATCCTCTCAATATCAAAACAATCTTTAGTCCTTTAGTTTTAATTGTTAATATCATCATCTCATTTTCAGTAAACTGAAACCCCTCTACTCCAAAAATCAAAACAAATTTCAATCCCAGATTTCAATTTTACGCCAAAAAAAGGCCCCCGTAAAACCGAAACTCACTTCATACTTGGAAACTTATTTTAGCTACTAAATTTCTAACATGCTGAACCAGATTAATTTCAGTCAGCAAATACCATAGGAGGCTTTTCCATGAGAAAATGTCTGAAAGGTATGTGAGGATAAAACAGTACTCGAGGTTAAGACATACTTGACATGCATGCCAATGGAGATTTGGGCTGACAGTAGGCTAATCCAGAGTCTTCAGAAATTAAAAAAGAGCCAGCTTTTAAGGTAAAAGCAGCAGGCAGGGCGAACAGACAACTTGTGTTCCTGACCTAATTTTCGTACAATAAAGGTTCATACAGGAACTAAAAAATAAGGTCAATAACACTAAACTGAACCTTCTAACTTTTATTATTACCGTATAGTTTGAAAAAACGGATAATAAATCATTTTAGGTTAGCTCATTTTTGTTACTTTTTTTTGACTTTTTGTTTTTTATTTTTATAATGCGTTTAGTTTACTTACTAGGTCACTCAATTTTTGTCGTTCACCCTTCCTGCTGCTATAAATTAAACAGCCAGTATAAATATTATTAATAATAGTCGTTATAGGCGAACCACATTCAGCTAGATTGGCAAGAGAGTGACTAGAGGCAATTAGAAAATATTTACCTGTTCGTGATGCTGTCAAGCAACAATTACAAGAACGTCAGGAATCTCATGTTGAATTTGAAGAGGATACAAAACAATTATTTAAACCTATTACAGAGACAACTAAACATCTTCTTCCTGTTTTAGAGAAAACTGCTGAAGCAACTGGAAAAATAGCAGAAAGAACAAAACAGACAAAAAGACTTTTACGAGAACTTCCAATAGAAATAGCTGCTGCTCAGCCACCGAGGGATATACCAGAATTAATTGAAGATGATTTGAATGTTCTCTTTGAGAAACCGGAAAAATATGAAACATCAAAAAGAAAATATGTCAAAAAACCAGTAACCAAATTTTCCAGTTATGGTCTTCATCTTGCTAATACGGTTCCTATTGAACTTGCAGGTACAGGATACGTTTATCGTGATAATAAGGATACTCCTGATATTCCAAGGAATAAATGGGTTCCTTTTATATTTCGAACTACAAAAAAAATATCCAAAATTACTAATAAATATCAAGCTGAGTTTAAAAAATTTGAAGATGATGTTAAAAAATATGAAAGATCCGTTTTCGACAAAGGTGCCGTTGATATTATACAGAGAGAAATATTGGAAAAAAAATTAAAAGAAGTAGAACTAGAAAGAGAAGAAAGAGAAGAATTGTATGAAGAACAACAATCACCATCGCCACCACAACAACTACCACTAATACGAGCACCACCATGTGTACAAACTCAATCTCCATCACGATCACCACCACTACCACAGCAACCATCATTATCATTACCACCGCCATTACAACCAACACCAGAGGAAGCAGCAAAAGGATGAAAAGTAAAAGGATCAAAATATTGGTCGCCAGCCTCACAGAAAATTCTGGAAGAACAACAACTATCATTGCCACGTGTACAAACTCCACAAATATTACCATCGGAGGGATCGAGAATAGGACCAGGGGAACTTGAAGAATTGAAAGCGGGTGCAGAGAAGCTGCGGAAATCGCTCGAATTGGTTGAAAAAATTGAGAGGGATTTACAAGAAGGAGCTGCAAAGAAAGCTGCAAAGAAGGATGAACAGGGTCTTTCTACTGGGAGCGGCCTTACTCTATGTCCTAATAACGTTATCTCTGACGTTGAACGACTAGAAATCCTCATCGGAGGAAAACAAGCTGGTAATAATTCTCCAGAAATAATTAATGAAGTAGCAGATATTTGCAGACGGTTATTTACAGGCGGTATCATGGACGTTGATGTTTATCAGTCTCTTATTAATGAAATTGCCGATGACTACTACAGTGACTAAGTATGTAATTAAATACAATTACTATAATAAAATGATCGTACATAGTACTCAACGTGGACCAACCATTTTCAGAGTAATAAATTCACGATTACCAGTATACAAGACAACCTACGGAGATGGACTAGGTGATGTTGTTCAGGGTCTATTTAGAAGGGTAGCCCCAAAAGCAATACCGATTGCAAAGCAACTGGGTATGAAAGCTATTGATGTTGTTCGTGAAAAAGGTATTGGTGCTGTTGGTGATGTTGCCAGTAAAGCATTTTCAGCGATCAAAGATAGACTAGCACGATTAATACGACGAAAACCTCAACCAGTAAAATTACCTAGTACTGAAGTAATGCCTGCAAATGTCAGTAAAATAATAAATCAAGTTGCTAATCAAAAACTATCAGAGTTGGCTGATGTACCAATGTCAGAAAAAGAAAAAAATATAACCACTAGTCTGATAGCAGGAAGTGGTCTCACTTCCCGAAGTGGTCTTCGTTTTAGACGATAATAAATATAATAAAGATGTTCAAGCGAATATCTGATCCAGCATTTGACATGGACGCACCAGTATTCAAAGATGAGTCTGTGAGTGATTATCAATATTATTCTTATGACGCTCGAATTCCAGATCAGCGTGGACGAATTGAACTACAGGTTCAGGATACAAGTAGGTATTTTCTATCCGCTTAGGCTTTTATTGAAGTAGAAGGTAAAATTTTTAAAGTGGATAATACTGAATACGATAATAATGTTGCTTTTGGTTTTGTTAATAATGGCATTATGGCGTTATTTGACAGCGCCACTTATATGATTGATGGTAAAAATATTGAATCAATTCAGAAGGATGTTGATGTTGCTACAACGATATTAGGTCTAGCACGATATAGCGACGATTATTCAAGATCAGCTGGTCCATCAGTGATGTTTGTAAAGGACACTTCTGATCACCCGGATCATAAAAATGTAACTATAGGTAATGTAAGAAATGCTGCAGGAACCGCAGAAACTCTCACAGTATTATCAATGAATGCAAATTTCAACTTAGGATTTGCATCACGTAAAACAATGTTGAAAGATAGAATGTTTTCATGTGCAATTCCACTTTCACACATATTTGGATTTTGCAGAAATGTCAGAAAAGTTATTTTCGGAGCCAAACATACTGTTGTACTTGTACGAAAAGCCACGGACGATGATGCAATATGGCACCCCGCTGGTGCTGATCCTGCTGCAACTGCTGCACTTCATGGTAAAGTAGTATTAACCAAGCTTTCATTATGGATGCCGGTGATGACTCCAACAATACCTGAAGAAGAATGTCTACTCTCTTTTATGAATCAAGGTGGTAAATCAGCGTTGTCATGGTTAACAATGACCACAGATGCTGTTCAGAGTGCAATTAATGGTTTATTTACATGGCAAATAGCCTCTCAACAGGGAATAGCCGCACCACGACATATATTCATTGTGCTTCAGGATAATACACGTGTAGGTAATCAAACAAAAAGTTTAATGATATTTGACAAACTTGGTGTTTCCGAAGTTTCTTTAAGAATAAATGGACATCAAGAACCATCCGAGGATATATTACTGAATTTCAATCAAAATCATGTAGCACGTGCATATCATCGATTAATGACGTTCATGGGCCGTGATCAAAATATTGATACTGGTTTACAAATATCACAATTGGATTTTACAACCCTATATCCGATTTATTACTTTTCGCTCGAACATTTAGATTTAACCAGACAGTCAGTAGTCGATATACATTTTCGAGCTCGTGTTAACAGAAATATTATAGATATTCCTAATTACAGAGCAATTGCTGTTATACTCAGTGATAAATCAATGTTACTTGAAGGTGTTGGTGGACGAATGCTAGTCGTTGATGCTTCAGTAGAAAACATGTAATTAGATCATTTATGAATATTACAATGTCGTATAATCACGTTAGTGTTAGTCTGACTCCTGGTCAGATTAAAAGGATACAGTCAGCATCAAAAAATGACTGTGGATTAAAAATATCGCTAAAGAAAGATCAGATGAGCGGTTCAAATAAATTATCTCTTACAGAACATCAGCTCAGGCATTTCAATGAAGCCAAAAAATCAAATAAAGGTATAAAACTTAATCTTTCTGCGGGTGCCATTAAAGATATCATTAAGACGGGTGGTATATTTCCACTTCTTGCTGCTATACCAGCATTAATAGCCGCTGCAGCCCCAGCTGTTGCAAAAGCAGCTGCATTAGGTGCCTGTTGGAACCGCTGCTGGAATGGCATTAAAGAAAGCAACAGGAAAGGGAATCAAAAAAAAGGGAAGGGGTCTAAGATTGCCAGGGACTCCACATTCATGGTACGGAAAAGGCCTAAGATTACCAGGGACAGTTTACTAATATCTCCTATGTCCAATTTTGATTTACTAGATGCTGCTAAAAAATTAAAAATAAAAAATTTTAGAGGAGTTTTTATGCGTGATCAATTACCAAAACAACCAAACAATATTGAAACCGGTATTATTAATCTCGATGAAAACTCTGGTCCAGGCACACATTGGGTCGGATATGCAATTGATCCACGTGGAATTATTTATTTTGATTCATACGGACTAGCTCCACCAAAAGAATTCTTAAAGTATATTAGCGGCTATCAAAGTACTCCAATATAGTATTCAACGTTACCAACACAAACATTAACTGATCCACCAATATGTGGTCGAGAAGTACTTAACGTACTTGATGCTGTATCAAAATCAACAAAACCACCTCACAAAGTTGTACATGAATATACTACGACGTCACATTTAAACAGACATTAGTAAATATAATGGTGGACATTTACGGAAGATCTTCTCGTGGTAAAGCTCAGCAGCAAGCTGATTTATCTAAATACGCAACTCTCGATCAGCTCAGAAATGAGATTGATGATTTATTAAACATAACCAGTGTGGATCAAAATGAAGTAGTTGTTTTTCAGGATAAACAAGGACGATTAAAAACTAGTAATATACAACTGTCAAATGTACTTGTACAAATTCCCACCGCGGTTGTTAATAATATAGTTACTTTTACTGATCAGGGTAAAATACAAGATTCCGGTACGTCAGTCAGCGATTATATTAAGAAAGCTGGTGATTCATTCAGGGGTAGCATTATTATGAATCAAAATAAAATTATAGACCTTGGAAACCCAGTCGCAGATACAGACGCTGCAACAAAGAAATATGTCAACGATCAAGAATCTAAGTATGTATTGGTCAACGGCGGTATAATGCGTGCATTTCTTAATATGAATAATAACGGCATTAATAATCTTAGAACACCGGAATTAGATTTTGATGCTGCAACGAAGAAATACGTCGATGATAAGGAAATTCCTATTTCAACTTCTTTAAAAACTATCGGTGATGAAATGACTACACTTAGTGCTACTTTTTTTAGACACGTAGAAACGTTCTTAAATTTTCGTAGAAATGTAAACAAAACCATTAAAGATTTTTTTGGGGAACAACCAACCGTTGACATAAAACTCTCCGACGTTAACATGAAACTCAACGACATTGTCAGTGGAATACCTAATATTGTTCAAAAACCTAATCTGATTAAAATTCCACACGGACAAATTAAAAATATCGTATATACAGTAGCATCAGGATCAACAACATGGTCACCGCAAAATAACACACTCGAACATACCGCAGAAGTAACTGGGTTATACAGGTTATCTATGTACGGTTCAGAAATTACTGTGGCAACTTCATTATCACCAAATGTATATCATAATCCTCTATTGGTGATGCTAACCAAGAACATCAAAGAAATCTTTATGCTGATATCAACGGAAATACCTCCGAGACGTTACTGGTGGTGCCTAGAATTCGTAACTGAAACTTAATTAAATGATGTTGTTAGTATAATGGATCAACCTCAGTCTCGCATCGACGTTCAACGTTACAGATGCAATCAGGTATGTGAGCGTCTGACTAAACTAAATAATTTTATCGACTATTATAACACGAAAATAAAAAAATACAAAAGGCGTATAGTTGTCATCGATGTAGTTGTTTACTCGGTTTCTGCTGTTATTGCTGGAACAGGATTATTATTATCAACATTGAGGATGACAGCACCTACTATTATAACCATCATTGTTTCAGCATCAACGACTATTGCTGGAGTTCTCGGTATTATAGCCAAAAAGATAGATACCTGTACAAATGCTAAATTGCACGATTATATGATTAAATTACATACAGTGGCAGAGGCATACTCTAAACTATCTTTGTATATTTCTTCGTGTGTTAGTGATGGTGAAATATCCGATACTAAATTCGCGATGATGATGAAAACCTATGATGACGCTTTTAAGGTGATCGCTAATGATTTTAATGAATTAAATAATAATGATAATAATAATGACAGACAGGGAGTTACTTCAGCAGATCGTCACTAATACAACTCCGTCAAAAACTACAATGATATCAATAAGTTCGACCAATCCTGAATTTAGCGTTAACTTTCCAACCGCAATTCCAGTAAAAGAGATAGCATTAGCTCAGTTACGGGTTTATTATAGCTGGCCTAATATTAGATCAAAACCATTTGGTGGACTACAGCCAAATAATTCATTAGTATTCGCCAATAAGAATAAGCCTGATGGAACTCCTGATTGGCAAGTAGTTGCTATTCCAACTGGCAGTTATCAAATAGAACAGATTAATGATGAGTTCCAGCGCAGAATTAAATCTATTACAGGAAAAGAATCAAAAATAGCAATTACTGTTTACGAACCAACATTATCGTCGGTGATTGAAATAAATTCTCCTGATTATGCTGTGGATATTTATCAAAGTTCGATTAGATCAGTATTAGGATGGCCTGAAGTTGCACCAGCTTATCAAGCACCACCAGAACCACAGAGATCCGACTTCATCATAGATGTTAAAAAATTTATAAACCTTCCAGAATATCGAACAGAAAAAAATGCTTATCCATGGCAACGATATTTTGGTGATAATAAAGTTATACATTATATAGATAAAGTAGAAGCCTATTTTATAAATTCAGTTAGTGGTAAAAAAGGTAGAATAATGGTACCTGATGTTGATTTAATAAATTCATATGCTAACAATTAAATCTGAGCATGAACGTGTATTTAAAAATCTACAAAATTTATTTTCAAGCATTAATGTTTCGTACAACGAAGATTTAAAAAATCAAATAATTGAAACAATACAACATTTGAATCAAGTTGCTTCAAACCTAGAGTTCATGAATGATATTATTGTTAACAGAGAAAAAAGATTAGCAGGCCCACCTCGAACTTCATATATTACAGATTATATAGTTAATGAAGACGATCCAGTTCAGCGTGTTGCATCCAATCGTTTATTTACGACAGTATTTCTAAAACATTTCAGAATTACGCGAGAACAACTATCAACATTTATAATTCCGGGATTTAACTCTGAGGAGCTAAAGAAATCAGTTAATGATCTTATTGATGAACACTTTAAAAGAATATGTGATTCATGAAAAAAATTAATCCCGTCGCCAACAGTTCTCAGATATAATAATGACCCATTTGGAACAGGTCGTCATATTTCACCTAATATTGTTAATATAACATCCACCATTGCACTGAATCTAGTATGTGACGTAATTGATAGCAGTTACCACGTAGATCTTTCAAAGTCTAACCAGGCCCAGCAAGGATATATATTATATTCATCCAGTATTCAAGCGCCACCCGGGTGGCTCATTGTATCTGAGCCAATAAATCAAGTCTACCTGCATGTACATAATCCATTATTGTCAAGAATGAATTTCAAACTCACAAATCAGGATGGCAATATTGTGGACCTTAGAGGAGAGACGTTACATATTAATTTGTATATTCGCTCGTAGAACGTCCGAGTAAATAATCAGGGGGAAAAAAATAATCTGATTCTGAAATAATATATTTTTTTTACTGATTTTTAATGATCTGATGAGTAAATATATGAAATAGTTAGAAATTTCTTTATCTGATGGGTAAATAGGTACTCTAATTCATGAAATAGTTAGAAATTTCTTTATCTGATGGGTAAATTACTAATCAAAATTAATAATAATCAATTCCTATGATTAAAGCAATTGTATATATAATAAAGCGAGATAACTCTGCTATCTCTCTCTGCGGAGTAAATTGAACGATTATTTCCCTTACTACTACGTCGTTACCTGTACATACGTATATCAAACAAAGCGTATTAGTCCGTCTGTCTGTTAATCCTTACAGGCTTGTTAAAAACCAACCTGTTTGATATATTCCTGTCCTGTAATGTGAATGGTGTTGTATTCTGATAGTAATTTTAAAACCTTAAAACGAAAAATATATGTATATAAGGCCGTACTGGGAACAGGATGTACTTTATCGATTTTGTGTGGGGTTGGCTGACGTAGTAGTTATTCATCTTCGGACTGCATGTATTTTGACCTTAACGAACTATAACTCATACGTGTGATTATTTTATGAATTATATTTAAAAAATTGAAGTAAATTCACGCTACAGTTCTACATTCTATTAGTAATACAAGTTCTGTGAGACAGCGCAAATATTTTATATATACTTAAATTTAACTGTATTATTGATAAGAGAGCGTTGGCCGAAGTGGTAAGGCGTTTGTGCAGACTCTCGTGTGTTCGAGTCTCCAAAAATGCTAAAGGTATTTTGTCTTGCATTTGGCGACTGATGCTATTAATTGGGAGGTACGAAACCCAACAGAAAAATAATACAACTTTCCCACCATGTAACCATGTGGTGGGTGCAATTTTGCACTCCCCGGGGTTTTATATGCGGGGAGAGTTGTATAAAATCTGTTGGACGTAGATAAATCCCCCCCTTGTATTCCGTCTATAGTTAAGTTTATGTTTGTGCTGTCTGCAAAAATCAAAATCATCACCATTTGTATATATTCATGTTCATACAATCATATGTCATTAGGATAAGTTTATATGTAACCTCTGATCCTGCTAGGATGTCATATGGCAACCTAGGGGGTCACATGGGGTTTGTGCTGTCCTAGGATAAGAGTATATGTTAACCTCTGATCCTGCTAAGATGTTGTTTGACAACTTAGGGGATCACATGGGGTTGAGTGTGTGTTTCATCTAATTTCGAATATCCTCTGAGCTTTCTAGGATGTTGTTTGACAACTTAGGAGTTCACATGGGGATAAAGTGTGTCTGTCCTAGGATAAGTTTATATGTAACCTCTGATCCTGCTAGGATGTCATATGGCAACCTAGGGGGTCACATGGGGTTTGTGCTGTCTGTTTCGTCTTTCGAATTTCCTCTGATCCTGCTAGGATGTCATATGGCAACCTAGGGGGTCACATGGGGTTTGTGCTGTCTGTTTCGTCTTTCGAATTTCCTCTGATCCTGCTAGGATGTCATATGGCAACCTAGGGGATCACATGGGGATTAATTCAAATGCCCCTGAACTTGCTAGCATGTCATATGGCAAGCTAGAAGTTCATATGGGGTTGTGTTGTGATTATATGTTTTGTAAATATTTTTTTATTTTAAAGAAATATTTATATATATAATGAACCAAGAAAACATTAATGATATTATTTCTGCTATTAAAAAATTAAAACATAACGGAATAAATCTCTCTGATAATCTTGATCCTGAAAAAATATTATGTGATTATGAAATATTAAAACAACGAAAAATCGACAATAAATACACATTACCATCCAATTATAAATTCGTAAAATCAATTTATCAGTCTATGTTAGAATCCTTGGCAATGGTAAATGAAAAGCAGGTAAATCTATTTGCGCCTCTTGCACGTTCGATCGAAAATATTAGATCCGAACTATCTCGTGAATACGAGAAAAAGAAGATTGTGGACAATCGTGTAATGCAATTAAGAAAGATTATGTTATTTGATTCTGTCAAAAGTGAAAGTGACACTGAGAGTAGCGACGGTGAAGGTACCCATGGCAAAATATAGAGTCGAACTATATACAATTTATTTATTAAGAGTACAGAGTTAGATATATTTAAATATTATCGGCTGATCGTATTTCATTGAATATGCAGATTTGTATGTTTTATTTGCGACACGTTGTACTGAAGGCATGCAAATACCAAAATGTCTGGCAGCTGCATTAATTGATGGGAAAGTTATTTCCCGTCCTGTTTCTACATTTATGGATATAACCGACCTCGGGATCTTGGGATATTTTCCAGTATTTCCACGTGCAGAATTCTGACTAGGTGTAATAGCTTGCAGGTTAGATAACCGATTATTTTTGGGATTTCCATCAATGTGATCAACTACAAGTCCATTTTCAACTACTCCACGAAAACATTCGAATATGAATATATGTGATAAGTATCTTTTTCCTCTTGCAACATTAAATCTAAAATAACCAGCATTATCAAGACTACCGACTGGTTTTTTAAATCTACAGTTTCTGATTACACCATCTCGGGATGCTTCATAATTTGTATATACTGGATGTTTCACAAATTCGTATTTATTACGAAATGCTTCTTTTCTTAATTCTCTTATAATATCATTGTCGATATCATCATCATGGGTCTGATTTGTATGAGTCATTTTATATAATAATATTATTTGTCTAAATCATTGTTTTGAAATCTGGTCAGATAATCTTCTACGGTTTTTATAGGAGATTTACCTGACGATGTATTATTTTTTTTGTCATAATATCGTTTTAGTTCTCTGTATTTTTTTCCGCCACATTTTAAACACAATTGAGTTTTTCCTCTGACTCCAACACCGCATTGCACACATGGTATTTGTCCTGTACTTCCATTTTTGATACTTTGCGCATGATTTCCGCAGTATTTGTTCACGCACGATTTATTACAAAGAGAAGTATATCCAATTTTGAGCCAAGCACATTTGTTCTTTGTTTCAATCATTATATATATACTAAAATTTTAATTTAAATACTTGTCTTAATTATATGGAGGAATTATCCATGATTGAACCTAAAAGAGCTAGATTTGACCTTGACAGACTATCAGAATATAAATTTAGTACTTTGATGCAAGATCTAGCTTTAACGGATGAGGATATAACCGAACGTATTCGTGAAGCCAAGAAGGAATTTCGTAATAGTGGTGCTGCTCATACATGGTCAACATTCAGAGTCGGAAATGTTACTAATATAATGAATGACAAACGAGGAAAAGCAATTATTAATCACCTTGATGATCAAAAATATTTTATTTTAATAAAATTTATTGTAAATACAGAAGAAGATACTTGGATTATTCGTGACAAGCGCGATCCAGTACGCATACAATCAGGAAGTAATATTGGTCTATTGAATAATAAATCTAAACCCGGAATACTAACCAGTGTTGATAAGGCATATTATGAACATGCATATCCAGTTACTGCAGTTGTATATGCAATATATCCGCTGAATAATAAACCTGACGTCAATAATCTAAAGCCTATGAGATTGTCAGAGTCAAAAATAAACTGTGTAGCTGAACGAGTTACAGAACATTTCATAAATGCGATGCGTGGTAATGGTTTAACAGATTTAAGGCGTAAAAAAATAAATATGTGGGCAGAATCAGTTAAAGATACTGGAGCATCTATCAGAGATGTTGCTGATCTAGAAAAGAAATTAAGATTTCCAATAACAGTAAAGACGTTAACTGGAGAGATTTTATATAAATCAAAATATGAATCAAGAGGAGCTCCTATAGATATTATCGATCACAATTCGCATGCGTGGACCTCAGCAGTAACAATATTTCCACGAGATAGAGCGGTTAAATTTTATGATGGACATATATTTGTTTTTATCAAAAATATCAGTAAAAGTGACCCTGTATCGGTTTGGTTATTTCAAAGTTCAGAATATGATCATTGCGATCAGTTTGTATGGCCTAATGGTGATATTTACCGTACAGAATCTCTTAATGTAGAAATGGAAAATCTTGCGCAACGCCTTTGGCGTGAATATACTTTAGACGATGTCAAAGTTAGACAATTATTAAATAATTGTTTTACAGTTCCATCTGTAGCGGCTCATTTCGCTCAGGAGAAAAATTTATGGAAACCAACACGATCTGAATTTCTTGAAGATATTCATAAAAGCTGTGTAGAATATGGACACGGAGGATTATGGAATACTAAATATAAGTATAATGACGTTATATCTGTTGATATGGTAGCATGTTATCCCGGAAGTTTTCTTGGATACGGAGAATGTTCTGAATACTTTAAGAGATTCGGACATCCATCACACGAGATGACCAGGGTTGCGATAAACGGACATTTACCAGATTTTGACTTAACCGGATTTGCTCATGTAGAATCATTCGAGTTTGCAGAAAATCTCCATCCAATTACTTATGCTTGGTTTGGAAGACATTTTTCAGAAAAATGTTGGGTTCCAATAGTAATATTGCGATATATGCTTGATGTTGGAATTTTAATATCTTTACAGGTGAGTGAGGCAATTATATCATATCGGTTACAAAAGCAAGTTTGGTTACCAGAACCAAATAGATTTAATATTGATGATGCCAGGAAAGAATTTCCTAATCTTAATGAAGATGACATTATTAAAATTACTAATAATATACGTAAATGCAGAGACGAGCATGATGAAAAACTTGCAAAAGATCTTGGTAGAAAGATAATTGGTAAATTTACTCAAGGAGGAGCATATGATCATAAAAGACACTGTACAAGATTGATTATGGATGATGCTGAACTCGATTTTATAATAGCTGATACAACAGAAAAAAATACATTTATAAATCGGAGTAATGCTTATTTGTCAGACGGAACCAAACTAGGTACAATTGTGAGTTATCTTGATGGTGACTCACCGCAATTTACTCATTTAAGATCATCTATGTTGGCTTATGTTTCTATAAACCTACTGTCTATGATAAATGGATTTCCTCGTGATGCTGTCAGAGTCGCCACGGATTTGTTTTATATAAATAAAAAATATACAGATTTGTTAAAACCGCTACTTGGTAATGGTGAATGGGGATCATGGAAAATAAAACAAGAAAATATACTTAGCTATTCTGAATCTGCCGACGTTGAAATTAAGGAAATATATTAAAAAAATAATAATCAAGTATCAAAGTCATCAGCACCATCTGTATATGATCCTGTGGCTAGACATAAGACTGTTTATCTTAACAGATGCGGTGGTTCAGGTAAAACAACGCGTGTGATTAAATTATTCATGAATAATAATTCAGATATAATTGTTTTGACACCGACACATAAACTCGCCAGAGAAATAAAAAGAGCGAGGAGTAAAATCATGTACATACCATAGTTTCTTCAGATGGTGTGGAGACACATGGACTCCTGAGCGAATGGGTGAGAAATATATACCTAAATATATTATATGGGACGAGGTAGACACGGTGTCGTTAGAAATATTAAAAACATTTCTTGATTGGTTATTAACAAAGAATACTGCTGTAATAATGTGTGGTGATCATGGTCAACCACCACCCTTTGTTGGTCAGTCTCCACATGAATGGCTGAAGAATAACGTAGATTATTATGAGGAAATAAATGATGACCATAGAGCTATTGACGAACCGCTGAAGCAGTTTTAAAGATTAATCAGACTACAACCAGACAGAGTACAATGTGAAATAATGCGTAAAGTAATTCCAGAGACTACAATGAACGATTTTCTGAGTTTATGGAATCCCGCTGATTTAATAGTTGCAAGTAGAAAAATAGTTCGTGATAAACTACAGGAGAAATTATTTCTGTTACATAAAGAAAAGTTTTCAGATCTACCTGTACCATTATGTTATCGCCCAGCAGATACTCGACGACAGAATATTGATGTTGAAATTCCTGGTGCCTTGGTTCCACCAAGGATACAGAATCTTGTCTTGAATGATATTATTTTAGTCGATATTAATGTTGTTGAGAATGCGCTGAGTATGAATAAATCACCGTGGACGTTAGGATACGCTATAACGATTCACTCGTCACAAGGATTAACTATTTCTGATACAAATATCTGGGTTATAGATGATCGGATCGAATGGTCAAATTTAGTTTATCTCGCAGTTTCTCGAGTCAGAAGAATATCTCAACTACATAGGGTTATTATGAATTTTACAGAAAATAATGATCAGACTGTTAGTAATGACGTAATAAGAAAAAACTATCTGGTTATAATCAGTGTGACAAAAAAGATAATCGTGACTTTGATATTGATACTGAATTTATTTTAAAACTAAAACAACGACAGAATAATCATTGTGCAAGCTGTAACTGTAATATGTTATGGCAATATTCGAATAATAATCCAAGACAATTTACCGTAGACAGAATTAATAGTGCTCTTGGTCATACACGTAATAATGTCATATTGACCTGTCTTGAATGCAATCGACGTAGAGGCTCTGGTTATGTAATTGTATGTGGTGGTAATTGTGTGTCTTTAGGAATTACTTGTAATTGTTCACGCACAAATCCACATTGAGGGGCTGTCGAATCTAGTCTGTAGATTGGAGGTCCACCCGTGGATCTTACCATGCTAGAAATTGTACGTGTAGTCACGCTCCAGATAGGATCAGTTGCTCTTTTTTTACCACCTTCAAGTTCACCAGGTTCATATAAATATCTTACAGTTACATTACCTAATACTGGTTGAGAGAGATTCACGGCGTTGTCCGTAGCCATTGCTACGGGGTATATATTTTTTTTGTGATCGCATTAGAAGGTTTCATGGAAGTTGAACGAGTAATTTTATTATTTAACGCAGCTATCACACTTGGTAACCTTGCAACCCATTCACGAGATCTCTCACCGAACGTAAAGTCAGTAGATATTTCCTTTGCATATTGGTATCCAAATAACCGCTCAGCAAGTGTTCGATTAAATCGTTCAACGATTGCTTGATCACGATGAATTTCAGTGTGTCCTCGTCTGATTTTAACGTTATGTTTCTTCATCAACGATAATACTGCACCAAGAAATTCTTTGCCAGGATCAACTTGTAATAATTGTGGCCATCGTAGACCACCACGTCGATAAATTCACTTAAACGCAGATGCAACTTCAGATGCTGTCTTTGTTGATAATGGTTCCGCTTCTTTATATCTACTTGCAACGTCAACGACAGTCAATGCGTATTTGACGTCTACCAATTTTAATGGTATCGTGTGGTAAAAACAAAATATCTGCTTGATGAACTTCATTAGGGACGCTGACATCAAAATGTGCGTACTGAATTTTGTTAGGTGGTGGTAGATAAATTTGCCATATTGCCTGTCGTGCTAACCACGCTGCAGCAACAGAACGTGAAACTTTTGCTGCTTCAGATAATTTAGTAATCGCTAATCTGCCTCTCCAATATCCTCTTGGGCTATAATAAACAGACTCCATTATAATAGTTATATAATTAATTACCAGCCCCTAACATTATTTTACCTTTCATGGCAGATTTTACTAGAAAACTAGCGAGTTTTTCTCTAACAGATTTATTAGGTGTAGAATTTAACGCGTGAATTAATTTTACATCTGCGTGATGCCGTTGTTGTAAATCTTTACTTTTATACTCAACGTCATGAACATGACACGCTTGATCAATCTTATTTATTGGATACTCTTCTGATCTTGGTTGATCTTGATCATCAAGTCGGATATCAAGTCGAGTTCCAGGACCGCAATAATTATATCCAGGAAGATGTTTCTGACCGGGGTATTTAGCCCATGGAGCTCCTGGTAATTACCTTTATGAAGCGGCGATATCTCCACCTGTCTTTGTTTTGACAAATTTGTATTTATTCGTGCCTTATTTTACACATTTGCCTGTCAGAGCACGTCGTTTATTCTTCGTTGTTATCATTGTTAATTCAGCAGTAGGTGTAGATGCTCTACATCGAACACAATATAGACTCATATTATTAATAATATGGATACAATTGACTTTCCGGCGACACGAAAACAGGAACCAGTAAAGCACCATCCAGCATTACCAAATTTGATAAGGATGATTATAATAGGTCCAACTGGATCAGGTAAAACACAACTATTACTAAATTTAATAATGAGGTGGTTAAGATGGAGTAAACTGTATTTAGTAGCACCATCCGTAGATGATCAACACTGTTACGAGGTACTCAAGGATTTTAATGAGAAAGCAAAATTAATTAATGAAGAAGATAAAAATAATGATGTTATCGATTTTATCACCGACATTGATGAGGCACCATCTTTAGATGACCTAGATGGATTTATTAATAATCTAGTAGTATTTGATGACGTCATGCTGGATAAACAAACAAATCCAGCTAGAATATTTCCCAGAGGTCGGCATAAAAACACGGATGTTATATACGTCACTCAGCGTGATACACAAATTCCAAAATTGATCAGAGACAACTGCAATATTTTAGTTGTATTTAATGGGGTAGATAATTATACGTTGAAAAATATTTACTACACCTGGTGTTCAGGGGATATGGATATTATGAAGTTCAAAAACTTTTTTGCTCAAGCACAGGCTATTCCATTTGGGTATATAACAATAAATCTACATGATCCAAGATCCAGATATCGTATAGGTCTAGATAAAATCTTTGGTTAATTAACGATAGCAGCAGGCAGGGTGAAAAACAACAAAAATTAATTGACCCGGTAAGTAAACTAAACGCACTATAAAAATAAAAACAAAAAAGTCAAAAATAAAATAACAAAAATGAGCTAACTAAAACGATTTATTAACCGTTTTTTCAAACTATAATGGTAATATAATAAAGTTAGGAGGTTCGGTTTAGAGTTATTGGCCCTATTTTTTTCAGCCCCCGTAGGAACCTTTATTTTTGTAAAATAAGGTCAGGAAACAAGTTGTGGGGTTCACCCTGCCTGCTGCTGAGGTTGAACAGACCATTTTTTTGTGGAGACCTTATTTTTCCAAATAAAAGGTTCCTGCGAGTGCTGAAAAAAGATCTTTATTCCATAAATAAAATGGTCGCGTGTTGGAAAATGAACATAGCAACGTTAGGTCACTAATTATTGGTAATTCAACCTCTCTGCTGCTGTAAATTAAACAGCCATTATAAATATTATCAATAATGATTAGAGAACCACACTCAGCTAGATTAGCTCGAGAGCGACTAGAGGCGATCAAAAAATATTTACCCGTCCGTGATTTAGTCAAACAACAACTACAAGCTCGTCAGGAATCTCAAGTTGAATTTACAGAAGGTGCAGAACAATTATTTAAACCGATTGTCGAACCAACAAAGAAAGTCGTTACGGCAACTGAAGCAGCACAGCGAGCTCTTGAAACATTACCGGTTGATATTGCTTTCCGTATTCAAGCGGCTCAACCGCCACCGCCACCACTACCATTACCTAAGCCAAAAAATTTCGATAGTGGATAAATTTACGCCTGAAGCTGTCGAGAGTATCGGGGATCTAAAAAACGCAGTTAGAATTGCCGCGATGGGAGCTAATTTCAAACGGAAATACGTAAAACCAGAATATGTTAATTCACTAACTAATACCAATTGGGTTAAGAGCATATATCGTGTCCATACTGGTACAGATGTTCGAACTGATGAAGATTATCATAAATTCTCCTATTTCGAAAATCTCGTGGATATGGAAAGATCAAAAATGTCACCACAACCATCACCACCATCATCATTACAACCATCATCAATACCATCACCACGAGAATCGCCACAAGAATCACCACGATTATCACAGCAATTTTCATTTCCACCACCACAAGAATCACCACAAGAATCGCCACAACAACAACGAAAACAAGAGCTACAAGAAAAAGAAAAAGAACGACAAGAAATAATGGAACGATTAAAATCACCGATATTACCAGAACAACAATTAGCAATGGCGGAAAAAGTTCGAAAGGAGAGTAAAAAAACCCACAACCACCAGAACAACGATTACCAACGCCCGAAGAATTTCAAAAAGCGCTGAAAAAATCACAACAACAACAAAAA
>JAECUM010000893.1:0-142026 GCA_016617855.1 Megalonaias nervosa
TATATGTCAGTGTATACTTGCCGATATTCCTATATCATTCACTTGTTAAATTTTTAGAACTGTCATTATTATTTGTTAAAAAGTTAGAAAAGTAACACCAAATGGCAATAACGATATTTTGTAAAATGAATTAGGTAAGTAAGTAATAGTTGATACAGATAGTGCATTGCTTTCAGTTTTACAGCACATGTAGTGTGATCCGTGATAAATGTTTTTAAGTTAAATTTAGATTCTGGCAACAGAACATACCTGGTCTGAATGGCCCTGATCCTGTTAACATTGTATCACACAGACAGACAGATGGACACACACACACACACACACACACACACACACACACACACTGGTACCAACCAACTAGTTTTTCACCTAAATAGTAAGTTTGGATTGGAAACTGATATGAACTAACTCAAGTTGGATAACAGATATTTACAGATTGCAACCAACATCTCTACCCTTTGTTCAAACTGTTTGCAGAAACACATTCTTTTGGAGATGCCTAATTGTCAGTTTTTCAGTACTTTTCGTTAACCAATCATACATATATTGTGTTCTGTATTGAGCATGTCAGTTATTAGAAAGCTAATTCTTTGTCCATTGTTTGTATTTTATTTGTTTTGGTTTTAGTCCAGTACAGATGCCCTAGTTGTGATTCACTCCTATTGTCACAGCTTCTCTGGAGCTGGGTCAATTGATGACTCACAAGATATGGCCAGTGCTCCATGTTTGATTGATAGTATAGGTTGCCAGAGCCATCATAATCAGGTTAATCACATCAGATGGTATCCATTTTAAAACCTTTGAATGATAGACCAATCCATTCTGTAAATTTTTCATTCCATATCATTACTTACCATACCAGTTTGTAAATTTATTCATACCTCAGTTTAAAAAGGTCAACCCATTTACCAAAAACAGGAACCATAGTGTCTTGGATAAAATAGTTTAAACAAATTGTGCACTGTTTAATGTAAACTTAAACAGTTTAATCAGAGACCATTCCATACAGTACTATTTTCCATTTCTTTGCATTTCTGATGTGATAAAAAATAGAGAACAATTTGCTGCATTATGAAATGATCTATTATATGATGAAATAATCAAGTGTTATGTAAAGAAGACATTAATATGCTGTGTGGTTTATCAATTAATTAACCATCACTCATCTCCGAAAGCCGTATGGCATTTGTTCAGAAAAGAGATTGTGAAGTGTAGCCCACCTTCCTGTAAAAGCAAAATGAAACAGTGAAAACGGAATTAAAATGGAGTCAGTAAATTACATTTAGAGAATTTTGGATCATAGTGAAATTTAATGTGACTGCATGTCTTTTATTATGTGGTAAGGCCAACACGTAATAAAGAATGGATACACGTAGCAGCAACTACCAGACAGCTACATGGAAAGGAGATATGAAACCATAGACCAAACGTTTTATACAATACTATGCATTCAATGCAGAAGCACAGTCTCATTTTGCCCGACTTTTATATTATATTGGCCAAATTAAATAAAATAATGTATATATTCGTATACAAGTTCTATTTAACAACAAAATAAAGAATATATATATTCATATACAAGTTCTATTTAACAACAAAATCTGCAGACCCAGATCTGCCATTGTTGAACAAACAACATGCACCATGATCTGTTTGTGCATTATGCAATGGCTGATCAGGGTCTATGTTGTTTGCAGTTAGACTGAACTTGCACAAAAGTGCATATGGCACATCAGACACCAATTTGCAATCAGAATTATCCACAGTAAGTTCAGAGAAAAAAACAAAAGTTCTTTGGAAAAAAGCCTCATAAAACCCACTCCCCAGAAGCTGAATGGGAAATTTTTCCAACCTCAGGGATTGAAAAATTTTTAAATTTGTACTGACTCTCTTGGACAAGATACTCATAAGAAGACTAATTTTTAGGTTTATATGTGAACAAAATTGCTCCTCCTTTAGAATGAATTAATTACATAATTACAATTAATTATTTATAATTTTCTACTCTTATCTGTAGGTCTTTAAAGTGCAGCTCAATCTGTTCTGCAGATGTGTGTTGTCTTTGCTGCGGAAAATCCTGTAATGAAAGCAGAATTGTTCATTTTTTTTTATGATTCATCAAGCAACTTGATATCACTTCATTATGATTGGTAGGAGAAATTGTAATCTTCTGTTTGGTCAATTTTAAAATGCTGTTCAATTTTCCTAGCAAAGAAAATCAATAAGATTATGAACCATTTTACTCAGTTATAAAGCTGGGTTTCAGTTTATTCATGACTAGTTTGCTTTATGACCTGGCACAGGATGACTCATTCATGTCTTCTATCTATATGGTTTTTGGAGTTGAATAATATTCCAGAGGGATTTGTATCAAATGTTAGTTTTGCATAAGCTTGTGTTATGGTGCTTGTCCCTGTCTAAAATGGTTTTAACAGAATCCTTGATACATTATGTCTACTTGACATTGTAATCTTATTTGAACAAAGAGAAGATGGAAACATGTCACTCCCTCATTATAATGCCCTTCATAGGGAAGAGAGAAACATGGCACTCCCTCACTATAATGTACTTTATAGGGAAGATGGAACTGTATAATTCCCTCAATATAATTCACTTCATAGGGAAAATGGAAACATGTCACGCCCTCAACATAATGCACTTCATAGGGAAGATGAAAACTTTTCACTCCCTCACTATATTGCACTTCATAGGGAAGATGGAAACTTTTCACTTGCTGATTATAATGAACTTCCTAGGAAAGATGGAAACATATCACTTCCTCACCATAACACACCTCATTATAACACATTTTGTTACAAGGCAGTATGTTTCTTGGGAAATTTTTTATTCATAATGTGGCAAAAATTATATATGTTGTACAGCAGCAGGGAGGGTGAATCCTACAACTTTTTTAGGAGGGTTATTTTGCGAAAATAAAGCTCCTTACGAAAATGAAAATACAAGGTCAATAACGTCAAACCAAAGCCTCTAACCGATGGAGGTTTGTCTAATTGGGTTAGCTCATTTTTGTTATTTTATCTCTTGATGTTTATATATCAGACTTTTATGCGGTGCTCGTTTACGTACCTGGATACTCACTGTTTGTCGTCGCCCTCCCTGCTGCTGTGTGAGTGTGGCTTAATTAAATCATTATTATATCAATAATAACGCTAACCATGGAATCTCACACAGCTAAACTAGCTCGACAGTGACTAGAGTCAATTAAGAAATATCTCCCTGTCCGTGATTCTGTCAAGCAGCAACTACAAGTGCGTCAGGAGTCTCAGGTGGAATTTACAGAGGGTACAGAACAGTTATTTAAACCAATTATCGAACCAACAAAAAAATTGTTACAGCAACTGAGGCAGCACAAAAAGCTCTTGAGATGTTACCTGTTGATATTGCTGGCCGTCTTCGAGAAACTCGGCAACCACCCCGACAACCTCCTTAACCACAACCTGAAGTTCAACTACAACCTGAAGTTCAACCACAACCTGAACCACCAAAAACCAGAACCAAGATAATAGATAAATTTATGCCTGAAAGTATTGCTGCTACCCAAATTGAATAATTAATATTGCCGCATATGGATATCATCAAAGAGATAAATATGTAAAACCCGAATATGTTGATACTCTGAAATATGGCGATTTGGTCAAGAATGTATATCGTATTGCTTATGATACTCCGCAGATCAGATCTGAGGAAGATGTTAATCAGTTTGACCTTTCTAACCAGTCAGTACACGAGTATATAGAACAAATGAAACAAGCAAGAAAACAAAAAGAAGAAGAAATGAAGCAGAAACTTGAAAAAGCAAGAGCAGAAAGGGAATAAGAGCAGGGAAGAAAAAAGTGGGTGAAACAACAAGTGAAGAAGAAGAAGAATGGCAGGATGCAAGTTCTACCCCCCGATGTTACTGGAAGTGGTATTGGTACAGGTACCAGGGGAAGTGGTCTTATTACTCCATGCCCCAGCAATGTTCTTGCCGATGTTGAACTACTAGAAATTCTGATTGGCGGAAAACTAGCCGGTAATAATTCCCCAGAAATCATTAATGAAGCAGCTGCTATTTGTCAGAGATTATTTGCAGGCGGTATCATGGATATTAATGTTTATCGGTCCCTCATTGATGAAATCGTTGATAATTGCTGCAGTGATTAAAGATATACAATTAGATCAGTGACAAGAAAATAAGATGATCATACATAATGCTCAACGTGGACCTGTAATGGTCAGGGTGATAAATTCGCGATTACCTACATATAAAGTTACCAACGGAGATGGACTTGGTGAAGTTTGTTCAGCTACTGACGTTCATGATAAAGGTATTGGTGCTGGAGGTTATGTTGCTGGTATAGCATTCTCGGCAATCAAGGACAGACTAGCATGATTAATACGCAGACCACAAGTTGTCCGACCTCAGCCAGTAAAATTGCCCAGCACTGAAGTTATGCCTATAAATGTTAGTAAAATAATAAATCAAGCTGCGAATCATAAACTTGCAGAGTTGGCTGGTGTACCCCTATCAGAAAAAGAAAAAAATATAACTGATAGCAGGAAGTGGTCTTTATGTTAGAGGATAGTAAGTATAATAAAGATGTTTAAATGTGTATCTGATCCAGCATTTGACATGGACACACCAGTTCTCAAAGATGAATCGATACGTGAATTATCAATATTATTCTTAAGACGCACGTGTACCTGACACACATGGAAGAATTGAGTTGCAAGTTCAGGATACAAGTAGAGATTTCTTACCCACTGAGGCCTTCATTGAGATCGAATGTAGACTTTTAAAAGCAGATGATACAGCATACGGAATTGGTGTTTGAGTTGGTTTTGTTAATAATGGCGTCATGGCGTTATTTAGCAGTGCCACATACATCATTGACAGAAAGAATATTGAATCATGCCTGGAAAACGTCAACGTTGCCACGACAATACTTGGCCTTACAAGATACAGCAGTGATTACTCGAGATCAGCTGGTCCATCAATGAGGTTTGCAAAGGATACAACCGATCATCCAGAAAGCAGAAACGTAACACTAAATGCAGCTGGAACTGAAGTTGCATCAGTGAATGAAAACTTCAACTTGGGATTTGCGGCGCGTCGAACAATGTTAAACAGCGATGTAGAATTTTCATGTGTGATGTTTGCAAAGGATACAACTGATCAACCCAAAAGCAGAAACATAAGGGAAGGTGATGTAAGAAATGCTGCAGGGGATGGAACTACTAGTGCAGTACTATCAATGAATGAAAATTTCAACTTGGGATTCACATCACGCAGATCGATGTTAAATATCAATGAAGAATTTTCATGTGTGACTCCACTCTCACATATTTGGATTTTATAGAAATGTTAGAAAGGTCATTTTTGGAGCCAAGCATACAGTTGTACTTGTTAGAAAAGCCACTGACAATGATGCAGTATGGCGTGATGCTGCCATTAATGCAGGTAAAGTAATAATAACAAAACTTTAGTTGTGGATGCCAGTAATGACTCCATCACTTGCTGAAGAACATTATCATGGTTGACGATGACCACAGACTGTATTCAGAGTAATGTTGCTGGGTTATTCACGTGGCAGATAGCATCAGCACCACGACATATATTCATCACATTTCGGGAAAATGCCAGAGTAGATTTGCAGGAACGAAATCCAGTGGTGTTTGACACGCTTGGGGTTAGTGAAGTTTCTTTGAGGATAAATGGACATCAAGAACCTTCTGAAGAAGTGTTGCTGAATTTTGAGAATAATCATGTTGCATGTGATTATCATTAGTTGATGACATTCATGGGGCATGATCAGAATGTGGATTCTGGTTTGCAGATATCTCAGTGGGATTTCACAACATTATATCCGATTTATTATTTCTCACTGGAACACTTGGATTTGTTCAGATAATCAGTCATTGACATACACTTCCAAGCTCGTGTAGCTTGACTGCCCGCAGTTGGTTATAGAACAATCGCTGTTATACTCACAGATAAAATAATGTTGCTTGAAGGTGTTGGTGGATGAATGAGAGTCATTGATACCCCAGTTGAAAACATGTAATTAAATCGCTCGTGATATTATAATGTCATATCATCACGTTAATGTTACTCTGACTCCTGGTCAGATTAAAAAGCTACAATCAGTATCAAAAAGGAACTGTGGAATAAAAACTTTACTGAAATCAGAACAGATCGCAGGTGGTCAAAATAAGCTGTCACTGACTGAATGTCAACTCAAGCACTTCAGTGACGCCAAACGATCAACGACTGGCGTACAACTTAATCTGTCTGCAGGTGACATTAAAGACACTGCTAAGACGGGTGGTATATTTCCACTTCTCGCAGCTATACTAGTGTTGATAGCCACTGCAGCTCCAGCTGTTGCAAAAGCAGCTGCACTTGGCGCTGTTGGAACTGCCACTGGGATGGCATTAAAGAAAGCAACAGGTCACGGACTAAAACCTTCCCCAAAAAAAGGCCAGTCCACAGGGAAAGGTCTAAGACTGCCAGGAACCCCTCATTCATGGTACGGTCAATCAACGGGGAAAGGTCTAAGACTGCCCGGGACACATCGTTGATACTTCCCGTGTCCATTTTTGATTTACTTGATGCTGCAAAACAATTAAATATAAAAAACTTCAGAGGTGATTTTATGTGTAATCAATTACCAAAACAACCAAACTGTGTTGAAACTGGTATCATTAATCTCGATGGAAGTTCTGGTCCAGGTACTCACTGGGTTGCATACGTGACTGATCCACGTGGAATTATTTATTTTGATTCTTATGGGTTGGCACCACCAAAAGAATTTTTAAAATATGTTGACGCTGGAATACATATCATTTCGCCAATCTGGTATTCAACATTACCAACACAGACAATAATTGATCTGCCAATATGTGGCTGTGAAGTGCTTGCTGTGCTTGATGCTGTGTCATCGTCAACAACGCCACCTTATAAAGTCATGCACAAATGTACCACCAGATGGTATAACCGTCTACCGTCGTTTTAAACAGGTCTTAGTGAATATACAATGGTAGATATTTTCAGAAGATCTTCTTGGAGTCTCAAACCTCAGGGTGAATTATCCAAATATGCAACCCATGACCAGGTCAAGGATGAGCTCGCTAATCTTTTGTGTCTCGCAGATGTGGACCAAAATGAAGTTGTTTTTCAGGATCAACAAGGATGATTAAAGACAAGTAATATCCCGTTGACAGATATTATTCTGCGAGTTCCAGATGCGACTGAAGATAACTTAGTGCTATTTACTAAAAACAGTAAAATAAAAAATTCAGATGAATCAATTCTAGCTCTCATGGGAGAGATTACTGGATGCATCAGAAGAATTGGAGATATTATGTATGGTGATCTCAGCATGAGCAGAAATATAGTTATCAGTGTCAGAGAGCCAAAATCAGACGATGATGTGGCAACAAAAAAATACATAGACAGCAACAACAACACGATCAGAACTAAGATCAGTGATTGTTTACTATCTGCCGGTGATACAATGACTGGTTCTCTCAATATGGCTAATAATAAAATTACTGGTCTTGGAGAACCAGAATCAAACAATGATGCCGCAACGAAGAAATACGTCGACAACAGCATCATCCCGATGATGACCTCGTAAATGACAATCAATGATGGAATGGACACATTTAGATCTGATTATACTACTCACGTAAACACATTTTTTAATTTTCGTAGAAACGTAAATAGAGCCATTAATTAATTTTTGAAATTCCATCAGTCATCGACATTAAGCTCTCTGACATAAAAAAGATTACCGACGATGTAGTATATACAGTAGCGTCTGGATCAGCATTATGGGAACCACTCAATAAATCCATAAAATATCGTGCTAAGGTTACCAGCATATACAGATTCTCAGTAATCGGCACTACAACATTTACAATATTCACCATAATTTCACGGTGTTCTTCAGCCCTGACTTCATCTGGATCTGTGTTAGTGATATTGGATCAGGACAATGAGGGAACATTTGTGGTGGAACCTGAAGGAGAGGGGCTCGGCATGTTGTATTATTGGTGTCTTGAATTAGTCGCTAAACTATCACCTATTTAAATTATATAATGAACCAATCAATTGACTTTCAACGCGATGTTGCAGTGCAACATTATAGATACGAGCAAGTCTGTTTGTTGCAGATCCAACTGAAAAATATCATTGATGAGTATACAGTAAAACTAAAAATAAACCGCAGACGTGTCGTTGCTACTGACATAATTGTATATTCTGCATCTGCTGTAGTCACTGGAACAGCAACTATAATCGGATCATTATCAGCCACATACATAATAGCAACAGTAATAGGAATTGGTGTTGCAGTTATAACCGGTGTTGCTGGTATTCTTAATATCATCGCAAAAAAATATTCACATGTGCGGCTAATAAATTACGCGAATATACAATGTTGCTATCAGTGGCAACACACGCACATGTCAAATTATCATCTCTGATATCATCAGGGCTCAATGATGGAATAATATCAGGAATTCGCAGAAATGATTAAGGTTTACCATGAATCAACTGGAAACCAAACCCCGTTGTCTCCGACAAGGACAGAATCACCTTAATTTAAATCAGGAAGTAAATAATATTAATGTCACTAATGACTATGTCATTAGAACTCCTGGGACAAATCATCACTAAGACAACACCACCAACAACCACAATGATATCAGCGAGCTCAACCAATCCTGAATTCGACGTTAGCTTTCCAACGGCAATTCCAATGAAAGAAATAGCATTGGCACAATTGCGAGTATATTACAACTGGCCAAATATTAGATCAAAGTCATTTGATGGGTTGCAAGCAAATAATTCATTAGTGTTTTCTTATAAAAATAAATCCGATGGAACCCCCCGATTGGCAAATTGTTGGTATTCCTATGGGTAGTTGTCAAATAGAACAGATCAATAGTGAATTCCAACACAGGATTAAATCTATCACAGGAAAAGAATCCAGATTGCTATCATGGTTCATGAGCCAACATTATCAGCCGTGATAGAAATATCGACACCCGACTACGCCGTAGATATATATCAGTCATCAATCAGAGCTGTGTTAGGATGGCCAGAGGTAGCACCTGTTCATCAAGGACCACCAGAACCTCAAAGTGGTGATTATTCATCAGACAAGAAAGTATATTGGGGAAGTAATCCAGATTGCAAAAGATGGACACTAATACCAAAATACAAATTTGGAGCATGAATTGAACCTCATCAAGAGGAAAGAAGATCCACTACCTTGGTATGGAATCACGGAATATATTCGTTAAAAAAAAACTGATCTCGAAAATCATTTCGAAGTCATTAATGCTGAGCACAAACGAATGAGTGACAAACTACGCCAGTCATTCACCCATTATATTAACGAGTACCTCCCGTTAGCGATTATCTGAGGGGCGAAATCATCAAGCAAATAGGGTATCTGAACAAAGTAGCATCAGATTTCAAGAATTATCATCAAATAATTATACAAGCAGTGATTGAAAGTAACGACGCTGATAAAATTGGTAATTTATCAGTGAAACAAATATTCCTGATCAGATATTCAACCGCAACAACTCCATTGTCAGAGGCAGATCTGCCAACATTTAAACTTCCGGAATTTAACGCCGATGAGCTGAAGAAAAACGTCAACAATATCATTGACGAATACTATCGCCAGATTATTGCCGCATGGAGAAAAATATCCCCTCCGGCAATTGTTCTCAAATCTAACAATGATTCAGAAGGTGGTGGTCGTCGTATATCACCAGGTATTGTCGCGATCACATCAACGATTGCAGTCAATCTTGTATGGGATGCAATTGATGGCAGCTATCAAGTAGATCTTGAAAAATCCAGGCAGGCACAACAGGGATATATTCTATACACATTCACCCCTGAAGTACCTCCTGATTTTTAATTGTGTCAGTACCCGTTAATCTGGTTTATCTATGATGTCATAATCCGCTATTGTCACTTATACATTTCAGACTTACTGACCAGAATGGACACTTGCTTGGTTTGCGAGAGGAAGTTTTGACAATAAGTTTGTATGTACACTCATAGAGCATCATCGTAAGATCTTCACGTTTGTGACTGATCTCTTCTCAAATTAAATCACACAAATGAATATAATGGATGGAATAATTGCTGAGGTAGAAATACTAAACCATGCACAACAATTGATGGTGTGTTATTATTGTCTAAACAAATGTCGTAATAAGATTCTCTATGTAATCGATATAGTAAAAAATTCTCGATTAATGGAAAAAAATTTTAAAAATTTCTGAATCTGAGTCAGAATAAATAAATACAATTTTCACTTTCACAATCCCACTTGACTTTCGTTAGTGACTTTGTCATCGAGTTTATAATCGTACATAAATTTTTTCAACTGTCGCACACATGAACTCACAATCTTCTTTGTTTCGTATTGACTTGATAATTCTGATCTAACTTTCTCAATCACGTTTGCGAGTGAAACAAATTTTTGAATATCCTCATCATTGACATAAAGTAGAGCTTGTTTCATCGCTTGTAGCAGTTTAATAAATCTGTATTCAGCTGCTAGTGTATATCTCCCATCATATTTCCGTTCCAGTAGCGCTTCAAAATCATTTGTGATTTTTTCAGGATCCAATTGATCAGATAATTCTATATCCTCATCATTTAATTTTTTAATCTCAGAAATAATTGCATTAATATTTTTGGAATTCATTATATAATAAATATTTGTTTAAAATAAAAATATTTCTGAATCTGAATCAGAATAAAAATAAAAATATTTCTGAATCTTAATCAGAATAAAAATATAAAAATAAAAAATATTTCTGAATCTGAAAATATAAAAAATAAAAGCTAAAAATATTTCTGAATCTGAATAAAAATAAAAATAAAAATATTTCTGAATCAGAATAAAAATGAAAATAAAAATAAATCTGAATCAGAATAAAAAACAAAAAATAAACAGTAGGAATGATGAGCGGTTACAATTCCACGGGTCCCTTCATTTGCCAGTATTTGCTATTCCATGGGGTCCTTTTATGATGCCTTTCTTAATATGGCCAGTGGACACCTTTCATGAGGCTTTTTTCTTTCTGGCTGTTTCTTTTTCTTTCTGGTTGTTCAACATGGTGAGGAGGTGTTCATGAATTTTCCTTGGGCTGGAGACCCCAATTATTAATGAAAAATTGCAAAATATCGCCCACCGTTGACAAATTTGTCAGTCACGGGATTGGAATGCCAGACCTCGAGTATGAGTCTCAGCCACGTTAGCACTGGACCATGGATCATCCTTACAGATATATGTTTGAAACATTCTTATGAAGTTACCTTATCACCAAAAACAGAATATACTGAATTAAATCACAATTATTGTATAATTATGTTAACTGCAGCGTGGATTTATTTCAATTTTCAAACACTGTATAAAATATCTGCATTTAATAATCGCACATACATTTATATAATTGAATAAATCTGCCAGATGTCATTCGAGAACTATTTTACCTGGAAATCTAAAAATAGCTTACCTGGATTACACGCAGGGGGAGCGTGGTTTGTTTTCCTGAATTTATCAGGGAGGAAGTCAAAAGGTGTAACATACAAGAGAGAGGGACAGTCCTGGTGTAACATACCCTGACTTTGTCAGGGATAGAGCCCCCCCCCCTTACATAGTCGGGGACGAAGTCAAGTGGGACAAGAAATACAGTGTGTGAGCCACACAAAAAAAATAAGCACGGCATAGTCATATAATATTACACAATAACAAGAAAGACTACTGCTTAATTACTCTGTAGGAATTAGATATATCTCCCTTCATCTTGCAAACAAAATTCAAAGAGCTAAAGTAGATTCAGCATCTATCAGGATATACTGAAACGTTATTCACTGATTATATTTCTTTGAAAATGCTATCTGTATATTTTATCTGCGACATATTGTACCGAACGAGCATGAATATCAGAATATTTACCAGCTGCATTTATCAATGGAAATTTTTTTCTTCTCCAGTCTCCATGTTCAGAGATATAACCATCCTCGGAAATTTATAATATTTCCCAGTAACACCAAGTGCAGAATTCTGACTCTGTATAATTGACTGCAAATTACTTAAAGAATTATTTTTCGGATCTGAATCAATATGATTGAACACAAATCGGTCTTTGATTAGTCCATGGAAACATTTGTAGATAAACCTATGACAAAGATATATTATATTCCCCCGGCATTGAGGATAAGATAACCAGTATTAATGATGGCACTGACTGGTTTTTTTTAGTCGACAGTTCCTAATGACACCATCACGAGATGCCTCATAATTCTTGATGATGGGATGCTTCACAAATTCATTTTGCTCCATTTATATAATAATATTATTTGTCTAAATAATTATTTTATTGTTAGCATGAAAATCTGGCGAGATAGTCTTTGGCGTTTTTTATGGGAGATTTATCACCAGCAGTGCTGTTGCTGGTGTTATTTTTTTTATCATAATATTGTTTCAGCTCTCTGTATTTTTTACCACCGCATTCTACACACAGCTGCGTTTCTCCACTAACCCCAACACCACATCGTAAACACAGTTTTGATCCTAGACTTCTGCGACACACACTTTGCATGTGATATCCACAGAATTCATTTATGCAAGACCGATTACAAAGAATTGCAGAACCCATCATCAACCACTTACAGTTATTCTTTGCTTGAATCATTATATCTATAATTAATCTTCAATTTAAATACATATTTGCCTTAATTATAATATGGAGGAATTTGCGAGATTATCTGCGATTAAGCCATCTAAAGCCAGATTTGATCTTGACAGAATAACCCCTGAATTGCCAAGGTGAGCTTTGGTTGATTTGACAAATGAGACTGATCAATCATATCCGTGGCGAAAAGAGAGAATTTCACAATGATGATGCAGCTTATGTTTGGTCAGCATTTAGAATTATGAAAGACGTTGATGCTACAATGAATGACAAGCGAGCAGTGACAATTATTAATTATCTTGACGTTGAACAAAAATATATTTTTAGAACAAAATTTATCGTAGCGGTAGATACCGCAGCGGTAGATGACACATGGATTATCCATGACAAACATGACCCTTTTTGATTACACCACATTGGAAATATTGCCATGTTGAATAAAAATTCAAAACCAGGAATACTGACTGGAATTGATAGACCTTATTATGAATGAACATATCCAGTGACAGCAGTTGTTTATGCGATATATCCGCTGAATGATAAACCTAATGTTGATGACCTCCTGCCGATGAAAATTTCTTGCTTGAATTGTGTTGCTGAGTGAGTTACAGAATATTTCACAAATACGATGCATGGATATGGTTTAACGGATCTGAGACATAAAAAAGTAAATGAGTGGGCAGAAACAGTTAAAGATACAGGAGCGTCTATCAAAGACGTTGCTGAACTGGATAAAATTAAGAATCCCAACAATGATAAAGACACTAACTGGAGAGATTTTGTACAAATCAAAATATATAAAAAAATGGAGCTTCGATATAGATTATTGATCATAACACACACACGTGGACTTCAGACATAATAATATTTCCACGAAATTGAACTGTTAAATTTTATAATGGTGATATGTTCGATTTTATCAGACATATCAGTAAGAGTGACACTGTATCTATGTGGCAGTTTCAAAGTTCAGAATCTGTGGACTAGGATCAGTTTGTATGGCCTAATGGAGATATTTATTGTACAGAATCTCTCCACGACGAAATGAAAAATCTTGCGTTGAAATACACGAATGATACTGATGTTATCGAACGATTACTCAGTAATTGTTTTACCGTTCTGTCACTTGCTGCTCAGAGGAAAAATTCATGGAAACTAACATGGTTAGATTTTCTTGAAGATGTCTAATGCAGTTGTATCAAATACAGACACGGCAGATTATGGAATACGAAATACGATTATAAAGATGTTATCTCGGTCGATATGCTTGCATGTTATCCTGTAAGTTTTCTTGGAACGGGTGAATGTTCTGAGTATTTCAAGTGATTTGGACATCCAACACATGAGATGACCAGAGTTGCAATAAATGGACCCTTACCAAATTTTGACTTGACTGGATTTGCATGCATTGAGTCATTCGAGTTTGCATTGAAAAACCTTCATCCAGTTTGTCGCTGTTTGGTTTGGAAAACATTTTAGCGAATATGGTTGGGCTCCAATAGATTTTTTAAGATATATGCTTGATGTAAAAATATTGATATTGTTGGTTGTAAGTCCGCAGAAATAAGTTTGGTTACCACAACAAAAAAATATTTCCCTAAAGAAAATCTGGACAATACCGATCTCGAAAATAAACTTAAAAGATTTTGGCAGAAAATTAATTGGTAAATTTACACAAGGACGATCATATGATCATAAACGACATTGTACAAGATTAATTATCAATGAAGCTGAACTCGATTTTATAATTGTTGATACAATGGAGAGATGCACACTTACAAGTCGGAATAATGTTAATTTGTCGGACGGAACTAAATTAGGTACATTTGTGAGCTACATTGATGGTGACTCAGCACAATTTACTCATTTAAGATCTTCAACGCTTGCATATGGTTCGATAAAAATTTATTATCGATAATGAACAGATTTCCTGATACCGCATTTAGAGTCGCCACAGATTCATTTTATGTCAGCTAAAAATACGCAGGATTGCTAAAACAAGTACATATCGGCGCTGATGCATCATGGGGCGAATGGAGAATAAAGCGAGAAAAAATTCTTGGTTATTCTGAATCCGCCAACATTGAATCTGAGGAAATATATTATAAAAATAAACAGATGTCAAAACTTTCATCGGCTCCATTAGTATATGATCCTGTGACCAGATATAAGACTGTTTATCTCAATGGACCTGGAGGTTCTGGTAAAACAACACGTGCAATTGAATTATTTACAAATTCAGATTTAATCATGTTAACTCCCACACATAGACTTGCCAGAGAAATGAGCGAACGAGGAGTTAAATCTCATACTTATCACAGCTTCTTCTGATGGAAGGGAGATACATGGATTCCTGAACAAATGGGTGAGAAATATATCCCAAAGATTATTATCTGGGATGAGAGATGTACAGTGTCTGTGGAGGTATTAAAAATGTTTCTTGATTGGTTGTTGACAAAAAAATACTGCTTTTGTCATGTGTGGAGATCATGGTCAGCCACCACTTTTTGTTGGATTATCTCCACGTGAATGGCTGAAAAAGTTCGTAGATTATTATGAGGAGATAACTGATGATCATAGAGCTATTGATGAACTGCTGAAAGAATTTAAAAGATTGATCAGACTGCAGCCAGATAAGATTCAATGTGAAATAATGTGTGAAGTAATTCCAGAAACTACGATGGATGATTTTTGGAATTTGTGGAGGCCTGCTGATTTGAGAGTTGCAAGTTGGAAGATAGTTCGTGATACACTTCAGCAACAATTATTTCTGTTACATAATGAAAAATTTTCAGATCTACCTGTGCCAATGTGTTATCAACCAACAGACACATACAAACAAAATATTGAAGTTGAGATTCCTGGAAATAATGAGAAACAAAAACTCATTCTTAATGATATTGTTTCGGTTCCTGTGAGTGCTGTTGAGAGCACGTTAATGATCGACAAAACTTCCTGCATTCTGGGATATGTTATAACAATTCATTCATTGCAAGGATTAACTATTTCTGATACAAATATCTGGCTTGTTGGTGATGGATCGAATGGTCAAATTTAGTTTATCTAGCGGTATCGAGAGTTAGAAGAATATCTCATCTACAGAGGGGTATCATAGACTGCACAATGACTCAGGAAACCACTGCTAGAAATTGCGATGATATAGTAAAGAAAAAAATTGGCTGGTTATCAGTGATCTGACAAAAAAAATAAATGTGACTTTGATCTTGATATTCAATTTATTATGACGCTGAAACAACAACAAAATAATCACTGTGCAAGCTGTAACACAGTAATGTTATGGCAGTATTCGAATAATAACCCAAGACAATTTACCTTGGATAGAATTAATAGTAATCTCGGCCACACACGCGAAAATGTGATGCTGACCTGTAAGTGTAATCGATGTAGGGGTGCTGGTGTCCTGCTTTCACAGAAGTGGTATCCTCAGGAATTACTTGTAATTGTTCGTGTACAAATCCACGTTGAGGAGCAGTTGAATCTAGACTATAGATTGCAGGTCTACCCGTGGTCACACTACAAATAGGATCAGTTGCTCTTTTTTTTACCCCCTTCAAGTTCACCAGGTTCATATAAATATCTTACAGTCACATTACCTAGTACTGGTTGTTTTGAGAAATAGTCATGTTGTTGTACTGGTATGTGTTTTTTTGTGATTGTGCTGATAGGTTTCATAGAAGTTGCACGAGTAATTTCATTATTTAACGCAGCTATCACACTTGGTAATCTTGCAACCCATTCATGAGATCTTTTGTCTTTCTGAACTTTATTTAGGGATATTTCCTGCGCATATTGATATCCAAACAATCATTCAGCAAGTGTTTGATTAAATCACTCAATGATTGCCTGATCGTGATGAATTGCGGTGTGTCCTCTTCTGATTTTGACGTTATGTTGTTTCATCATTGACATTACTGCACCAAGAAATTCTTTGCCAGGATCAACCTATAGTAGCTGTGGCCATCGTAGACCACCTTGTGGTCCGGATCCTCGTTGATAAATTCGTTCAAAAGCAGATGCAACTTCAGTTGCTGTTTTTGTTGATAGTGGCTCTGCTTCTTTATATCTGCTTGCAACGTCAACAACAGTTAACGCGTATTTGTATGTGCGTGATTGACGTCTATGTGTTTTAATAGTATCATGTGGTAAAAACAATATCTGCCTGATGAACTTCATTGGGAGCGCTGACATCAAAATGTGCATACTGAATTTGTTTAGGTGGTGGTAGATAAATTTGCCTGTCATGCTAACCAATTTGCAGCAACAGAACATGTGACATTCGCCGCATCAGCAAGTTTACTAATCACTGCTCTACCCCTCCAATATCCTCTTGGGCTATAATAAATCATTTCCATTATAATAGTTATCTATGATTAATTACCAGCCTCTAGCACTAGTTTACCTTTCATCGTAGATCTTACCAGCCAATTAGCAAGTGATTCTCTGAGATTTTTATTTTTTACAGACTTTAACATATTAACTTCACGTCAGCAATATGTCGTTGTTGTAAATCTGGATTTTTATACGTGACATCATGAACGTGGCACGCTTGATCAGTCACATTTATTGGATACTCTCCAGGTATTGGTTGGTCTTGTTCGTCAAGTCGGATATCAAGTTGGGTTCCAGGACCACAATAAGTATATCCAGAAAGATGTTTTTCTCCTGGGTATTTAGCCCATGGAGCCCCTGGTAAATTTCCCAGCGAAGCAGCGATATCACCGCCTGTCTTCGTATGAGATGAAATAAATCTGTATTTGCTTGTACCACATTTTACACACTTGCCTTAAGTGCAAGCCTTTTATTTTTTGTTATTGTTGTTAATCCACTGGTGGGGGTGGGTGCTCATGAAAGCAAGAGCCAAGGAAGCATCATGCAGCTCTACCAAATTCTATCAGAGCAATTATCATAGGTCCATCTGGGTCTGGTAAGACGCAATTGTTACTTAATCTGATAATGAGATATCTCAAGTGGGACAAGTTGTATTTAGTGGCACCATCTGTAGATGAGCAGCGATGTTATGATGTGCTTAAAAGATTTTAATGAGGAAGCGAAGTCATCGGATGAAGACAGTAATGATGTTATTGATTTTATCACCTATATTGATGAAGCCCCATCTGTAGATGACCTCAATGGATGTATTAATAATCTCGTAGATTACGATTATGTAATGCTGGACAAACAATCAGATCCAGCTCGGATATTTTCACAAGGCAGACACAAGAATACTGACGTAATTTATGTTACTCAGCGATATACACAAATACCTAAAGTGATCAGAGATAATTGTAATCTTTTAGTTGTATTTAATGGAGTTGATACCCACACACTAAGAAACATCCATTAGACTTGGTGTTCAGGGGATATGGATATGATTAAATTCAGAAACTTTTTTTCAAAGGTGCAAGCTACCCCACACAGATTTATCACGATTAATTTACATGATCCTCAGTCACGATATCGTATAGGTCTCGATAACATTTTTAGTTGAGAGACACAGCAGCAGGGAGGGCGACAACAAACAGTAAGTGTCCGGGTACGTAAACAAGCACCGAATAAAAATTAGAAATACAAACGTCAAAAAATAAAATAACAAAAAAGAGCTAACCTAATTAGAGAAACCTCCATTGGTTAGAGGCTTCGGTTTGATGTTATTGACCTTGTATTTTCATTTTTGTAAGAAGCTTTATCACATAGTCGGTACACTTTGCCTACAGTGTGTGCAGTTTCATATTTTTGATATTATACATGTGAACATATCACTTTATGTGATTCTGATTGGTCCAAATAAGCCCATGAAATTATTGCACAGTATTCTCTTTACTGATTGGCTGCGATCGTAGGAAAACTTTTTCTAACCCCGGGTTCTGGAATTTTTTGTTTTCATTGAACTTTTTTGGCCGCCATGTTTTGATTCGACTCGCGAAAGGGAATTGGGAAAAAATGGTCTCATCCAGTATCAATATTGCAAATTTACCCCCACAGGGGTTTGTTATGTCATGTATAACAGATCATAACATGAAAAATGGCAAAACCCCCAAGACAAGAAAAATAACAACAAGTAAAAATACCAGTATTGCTTAGATGATAACGAGGGTGGGGGTGGGGATGGATGGGCGGCATATCTGTAACATAGATATAGAATCCACCGTATATACAAGCATGATTTAAATGTTAACTTACAGAAGTAAATAAACTCACCTCTCTTCACAGAAGAATCTGGGCATAAATGGGTCTCCTAACTGATAGAACTTTATCCAGCCACAGCATCTTTACATGGTATATTATGGGATGGAAATCTGACTCAGAAAGAAATTTGTTTACGTCTTCTGTACAGTCTGTTGTTCCAAATTAAATACTGCAAATATCCGGTCACAAATGCATTGCAGTAAATGTGGGAAGTTTTGCATCCAGTAATCCTATTTCACATGAAAATCACAACAATGTAATGTTTAGTTCTGAAAGTGACATTTTAGGGTAAACATGTACTCTAGGCCTACTGTGTACCGTATCGAACAATGTGGCAGCATCACATCGCATTGATCATTCTGTTTTGAAAAATGATTTTGTCATTATAAAATGTTCTGTTTATTCAGATGGAAGCTTTTTCTTTGATTTATAGTTTGTAAAAAAGTACAATCTGCTTTTACCAGTTAAACTTTGTTTGGGACTATAATTTATGCACAACAAGTGAAAGGTGCACCATCTGTCAGAATGAATGAAATTATTCGTTCTTCTTTCTATCAAAATAATTTCCACTGAAATAAGAACTATGTGATAAAAAGAACCTCAAATGGATAACGATTTAATATTAAATTTATGAAACTTGTTGAATAATGTCCTCTTTTGCTTGCCAAGGCTCGCAAAAGCTGGACATTATTCAACTCGTTTCATAAATTCAATATTAAATCATTACCCATTTGAGATCCTCTATTTATTTTTGCAAAATAACCCTCCTAATAAAGTTGTAGGATTCACCCTCCCTGTTGCTTGTCCTTCATGATAGTGCCATTTCACTGTAAGACAGTATATTTCATGGCACTCGTGGATAGTAGTACAGTGAGGGAGAAAAATGTAATGATGTTTTTGATTATCATCGAAAAAACAGTGTAATGTACATTGCTTACAAGATACACATTTTACAGAGATTAAAGCTTAATATATTAAAGCACAGTGGGGTTATGAACATATTGTAAATTATTAATTCTGGAAGAGTTTGTATTCTATTTAGAGTATGATATAAAAGAATGTAACAAGGATCCTGATGGTAATTTGATTGCATTAGATATAAATTTCCTTGCCTTATAATTGAATGTGTAAAGTCCTTATATAAAAATGTACACTTAGATATAACAACACTGGTCAGACTATGTATACCTTTCCATTTAGAAGCTGTATTTTATAACAATTAAAGATGTAAAGACTATTACAACTCACCAGTGCGAAAATAAATGGAATGAGATTTTCAGTTTGAATATGGATATATGGCCTGACATGTATGTTAAAGTTTTAAAGTAACTAGAAACTCAAAATTACAATGGTTTTCATTTTTTATTACTCATATTGTTGCTGATAAATGTGCTTTTTGTAAAACGTTCCCAGAAACAATACCGTGTTTTTGTTTTGGGAATGTTATGTGATAATCAGGCTGTGAAATGATGGAGTCAGAATAAAGTGAACATAGATACTGTACCAAGTGCAAAAACTGTGAATGAGGAGAGACAAGTAGAGATGGAACAACATTTTTATTTTTGTTTTCTTCTAGCCAAATACCATATCTACATATGAAAAATGAAAGTGGATACACCTAGATTAAATGGGTTGAAAGTTTTGCTTAAAGACTACTGTAATCTGCAATCAAATCTGAAAAGAAAGAAGCATTTATTTTGATTTGGGAACAGTGGGAACCATTATTCCACCATTAACTAATAATGATGTGTTATAATTCAGATGCATGTTTAATAGCATAGTGCATAGTGTGTTATTGTGTTTGTATTATAAGTTAAAAGCTAACCAAAAATATTTCATTGAGTTTGATTTGATGGTAAACAATAACAAAGGACTTCAATATCACAAAGTCTATGTCACCTAGATGCTGTATATTTGTATTTTTCTATCTAAAAAGAGATTGTTTTACTATATGACTGTGTGCATGTGCGTGTGTGTGTGTGAGTGTGTGTGTGTTATTTTTTCCTACACTACATCTATTTTCCCTAGATTACGTGAGATTATAAGGTGACCTTTCGATGGTTCTCCGATCCAATGGTCAACCCATTATGGGGACAATAAAAAAAAATATTAAAAAAAATATGATGCACATTACTCAGCACAAATGTTTATAAATTAGCATGAATTGAATGTGCCCTAGAATAGACCCAGTGTTTAATATGTTACTATAGAATTTGTTTAAAAAACCCATTATTTTCAGTACCCTTATATTCATGGTAAGCTGGAGATCCACTTGGAGCACAGAAAAATATCTCTCCATACAGATATTAAGACAGGAAAAATAAGATTTGTTTTACATGATTTCATATAATTGCCTGAAATTTATTTCTCTCTTTTTTGCCTGGTCAGAGACACCACTTGTTTTAGTGCACCTCAGTAACTTGCTTGAAATGCAAAGGCAGATGTGGATCCCAATTTGAGCTGTACAGTTCAAAGAACAGAAGAAACTTTGGGTTGGCCCTTTGTCAGATGTCTTTTGTCCAGTGTCAAATGTCCATCTGTCCATTAGCACATGATTGTTATTGCTACTTGTCCTAAACTATTTGGAAACTTTATAAACACATCCATCCCATGGACTAGTTGGTGTTAAATGAAAATGGTGCAACTGAGACATTTACTGTAGGTACAGAAGCCATGTCGAAAATGCTACTGCTACTTCTTTTACAAGGATGGTCATGGCAACATGGGTTTTCACTTCTTATGATGTCTAGTTGGTCCCAAATGAAAATGGTGCCAGTCTGATGTCCAATATGGCCATCATGGCAGCCATTTAGAAAATTTTGTTATTGCTACTCCTGCTGAATGTAAGGTCATGGACATGTAAGGTCATATCGACATGGGATTTTAACTAATTGGTCGTAAAATAGTTCGTTCAGACATTCAATATGGCTGAAACAGAAGTAAGCTTAAAAATCTTTGTCATCTCTACCTCTCTGAATGCATATCCATATTATGATGTCTAGTTGGTTCTAAATGAAAATGGTGCCACCTAGACATCCAGTATGGCTACCATCTTGAAAAACTTGTTACTACTACTCCACCTGAATTGATGATCATATCAATATATTTCACTAAAAGACTTTTTTTGACGTCTGTTTGGTCCTTAATAAGAACGGTGCTGATCTGATATCCAGTATGGCCACCACAGCAGCCATCTTTATAATTGCTGCTGCAGAAAATGATATCAGCATGAGTTTTCCACCAGAAGATTTTTTATTGTGTCTAGTTGCACATGTATAAAATTTGTGCTTATCTGATGTCCAATATTGTCACTACAGCAGCCATCTTGAAAATCTTACCACAGCTCCTCCTGGATTGAAAGTTATATTGACATTGGGTTTTCACCAAAAGTCTTTTTATGATGTCTAGCTGTACTATATAAAAACTGTGCAAATCTGAGATGGACACCATGGCAGCCATCTTGAAAATCTTGTTATTGCATTTCCATCTAAATTGAAAATTAGATTGACAGTGGATTTTCACTAGCAGACTAATTTATCTAGTTATCTAATTATTTCTGAATGATATTGGTGCCAATCTGACCACAGATATGGCCACCATGGCAGCCATTTTGAAAATCTTGTTGCTACTCCTTCAGAATGGCAATTCATATCAATATTGGGTTTCACCAGAAGACTGTTATGCTGATCTGCCATCCAATATGGCCACCATGGCAGCCATATTCTCTTGTTACTACTCCAGAAGAATTAATGGTGACATCGACATAGGGTTTCACCAAAAGACTTCTTAATATATCTAGTTGATTCTAAATTAAACTCAGAATTGGTTAATGAAGCCTTGATGAAATAAGCAGTGTTTAATATGACATCACATGTTTTATTAAATTTTGTTACACTTCATTTAAAACATAAAAGTCTTGGTACACTCTGTGTGTGTGTGTGTGTGTGTGTGTGTGTGTGTGTGTGTGTGTGTGTGTGTGTGTGTGTGTGTGTGTGTGTGTGTGTGTGTGTGTGTGTGATTTAGATTTTTAACATAGCTTTAACAATTTTTCAGTCATATCGCTATAATGTCTGCAATGTGTCAGTTTATAGTGATGTCTAGCACTGGGGCCTCATGCTGCAGACATGTAGCATCATGTCCCACCCAGTCACATTAACCTGACACCAGGCCGACCAGTCTTAACACTAACCTCTTAATGCACCTAGCAAGGCAGCTGTTAGTACCATTTTTATAAGTCTTTGTTATGACTCGGCTGGGGTTCGAACCCACAACCTAATGCATCTGAGGTGGGCGCTCTAACTATTAGGCCACTGAAGCGGTCAGGTAGAATGAAATATTGATCAATGAAAATATTGGTAATGTCAACTGGTGGTAACACTTGAAGAATAAATCCCAATTAAATATTCTTATCCAGTGAAATTTGTGTTTCAATTGTATTTTTTTTAAAAATTTAATTTCAGCATCAAAGTGATTCTTAAAAGCATTCCCATGAGAACATAATTGTTGCCAAGTGTATTTTGATTATCGATTTGCAGAAGTATTGTTCCATTGTTACAGTCAACTAAAAGTGAAGCTGTGTTTTCACACATTATGTATTTGTATGCAATCCAAAAAAGGAGTAGAAAAATGAAATTTAAAAGGCATGCAGATCCAACATGCAAAAGAGCCAGTGGTCAATTGAACACTGTTTAAAATGCTATTATGTAAGTAACATAAATAAAGTATCTAACATTAATTAGAGTTTTATTCTAATCAATCACATATGTGATCATAGCATGGGAAACAAGTGAAAGGCATACTCAGTGCATGAAAAGCTTAGTTTTGTTAGATAGGGTTTATTATGGAGAAGCAAGATCCTCAAAGATGAGGAGAAATTACAGTTACCTTCAGTGAAATCACAACCCATATATTTTAATGATAGAACATAAAACATTGAGTTTCAACATTTCGATATTGTTTCTTGAAATAAATGGCCATCTTTATTTAATTTTTTAAAAATTTAGTTTTATACTGAATCAGCAATAACATTAGAATGTATCAGCATTCACCTGCAAAAAGCAGTGACAAAATACACAACAGTTTTGCTGGTAAGCATGTGACGTGTATTGAAACCTCTATGAGTAATGTTTTTAACGATCTTTCACAGATTGGTTATCTCAAAAAATAAAATCAGTTTATACAGAGAGATGAACAACTTAATTAGGAAATGGTTATTTTCACAATTATTCCCAAGATTACTGTAAAACAAATATTGAACCATTTAACATCCCCCCCTTCCCTGCCTTGTTCTGTTTCTTTTCACTGTCAGTGTCCATCCCTTTATTAATTTTGCAGAGGTATATTGGCAACTCATTGCATTGCTTTTGCTACAGTCGATGTTTTTGGAACCCCGACATCCCCCCCTTATGCATGACTTAATGAGGGATAGGTGTAAGCTTAAACTTATTTGCTGAAAAGATTGTTTGAACTGTTTTAATTAGTCTTAATTAGGCTAGTTAGTATACATGCAAGTGATTTTTCGCAGCTCAAACAAGGCCACAAGTTTGAAAAGATATAAAATGCTGTATGTAATTATGAATAATTGATAAAGGAGTGAATGTTTGATATGCACAGTATAAAATATTTTTCCTTTTTGTGAAATTTATTTTATTTTGAATTCATAAACTTGTTATGATGATTAAGAAATGTTATGAGTATAAATGAGGGAAAGCTTTAATCTTTGATATATTTCTCTGCATATTTTGGTTTCTTTCATGGTGGAAAAATGCTTGTACACTGTGCAGCTTTTACACAGTGTTACTAGCCATTAGTGTTACATGTTGTTGATTCAGGCAGATTGGTTTTTTTAGTACATTATGCAGGTAGTGGTGGGGATCTCAGTACAGTCTATTCAAGTAGAAGTGATAGATTCATTTAGTAGCCCCAAAATTCAAAGGGTTTATCATTAGTGAAATTTTTAATTGCCCAACAAAATTTATATCTTTTCCAAGTATTTTGGGGTAGGATTTTTCCAGCTGTGGTAGCTTAGTTGATAGAGTATGAGACTTGTAATCCATTGGTTGCAGGTTCAATATCCATGCAGACCAGCCAAGGTCAACTGCCTCCGTGTGTCCTTGGGAAAGGTACTTAGCTCTCATTTCCTCTGTTTTATATGCTGGTTGTCATTTATATGCTGAAAGTGCTGTAAAAAAATGGACCTATTACAGCCTTGTATCTTGATGTGTCTATTACAGCCATGTAACTTGAAGTGTCTATTACAGTCTTGTATCATGAAGTTTCCATTACAGCTTTGTATCATGATGTGTCTGTTACATCCTTGTATCATGAAGAGTCTATTACAGCCATATCTCATGATGTGTCTATTACAGCCTTGTGTCATGATGTGCCTATTACAGCTTTGTATCATGAAGTGTCTATATTAACTAACATTATTACTGTTCTTTTCAGGTGATAATGAAGTTTATGTAACCACAGGAGATCAGATTAAGAAATTCAACAAGGACAAAGTGAAGACCACAATCATTTATAAACGGGTACAAATCTGTTAGAACAATAGTTGCAAATCCAAGAATGTGTCGTAGTGACTCACTGGAGTGAATTATTTTCAAATATAATTAATTAGATTACAGTTACTTGGAACATGTTTTTAGTACAATTATTAATTCACTCCTGGATGGAGTGACATGTTAATTTTAACCACTGTTAAAAATGTAATCATTTACTTCTGGATTGTGTTGGATCACTTTTTTTATGCAATCATAAATATATTTCTTTTTATCTTGGATATTAAAATTTCTGTTTTATATGAAACAATGATAAGACACTTTATGTTGTATACTCAGCAAAACTCGTGCAAGTTTTACATGGCCAAAAAGGTGGATGCATGGACAGTACCATCTTCGCTAGTCAAGGTTCCAATGTGAAAACCCTGTCTACACCTTGGCGTATCGAGCACATATTTCTGTGTTTCGGGTCTGTGAATTTCATTGGATACGGCGGCTAGCCAACACATCCAATCAAAATTAAGTTGTTCAGATTTGAACACTGTTATGACATGATCAAGACAAGGGGAGTGCACAACTTGAATGGATCGATAATAAGCAATTCACCGGAGCGGGCCTGGGTTTGCACAAATACCATTCACTCTGATACACCTGTAATGGCTTCCCTTTGGTATATAGTAATACTTTCGATGTTAAACTTCCAAAATATCTTTTTTTGTCAATTACCCTACTATTTTCAGCCGATGTACAATGCATCATGCTATTGTTAGTTGGCATTACATACTAAGGGAGGCAACTCATGAAATCCAATAGAAATCACTAGAAGCACTAATATATCCGTTTGATCCATCAAGGTGTATATAGAATTATCATATCGGAACCTTGGGTAGTGAAGATGGGCTAGCATGAGTGATAAATCCATAATCATATGTAGATTTCTGTAAGTGTCGATAATTAATTTTATTTAGACCATTGGTAAGCTATACCACGGACTGAAAATTAATTTCATGTACCAGTAGATAGCTGAAGGGTCAAAAGAATATTTTATGGATCATCTTACCAAAATGCATTTTTTATGAATAAGACATTTTTGTATTATGTCAAAACTTTGAGATTCCATCCTAAAGTTTTTATATACAGCATGAACATAGTAAATCATAGAGTGTAATTAATTAGATTTACAAGAATAATTGTTCTGAAAAACAAAACTTTGGTAATGGCTTTTGCATAAGAAATCTTTCATTTACAAGGACACCTCATTTTTTTTGTTATGATCGATCATGATAAGACCATCCTATCAGAACAGCTGAAACTGTGTTTAAAATTTGTGATTTTTTACTAGAATTTTCTTGCTTTAGATGGAAAATATTGTTGTGTTTGTTTTCAAAGAATGCATAAAGTTATTGTCATGCATCCTTTTTATTTTTCAGCCTCAAAGAAAGATTATTGGCCTAGTGGCAGATTTGGATGGCAAATTTCTTTTCTGGTCAGATGTAAGCTCTGGGCATTCAGGCTTATATCGCTCAGATTTAGATGGGAGTAATGTCACCACCATTGTTAGGGGTAAGTTTCATCCTCTCTGATTTAGATAGGAGTAATGACACCAACATTGTTAGGGGTAAGTTTCATCCACTCTGATTTAGATAGGAGTAATGTCACCAACATTTTTAGGGGTAAGTTTCATCCACTCTGATTTTGATGGGAGTAATGTCACCAACATTGTTAGGGGTATGTTTCATCTACTCTGATTTAGTTGGGAGTAATGTCACCAACATTGTTAGGTTTATGTTTCATCCACTCTGATTTAGTTGGGAGTAATGTCACCAACATTGTTGGGGGTATGTTTCATTCACACTGATTTATTTGGGAGCAATGTCACCACCATTGTTAGAGGTAAGTTTCATCTACTCCGATTTAGATGAGAATAATTAATGTCACCACCATTGTTAGGGGTACGTTTCATCCACTCTGATTAAGATGGTGCAGTTTAACATCACCACCATTGTTAGGGGTACATCTCATCCACTCTGATCTAGATGGGAGTAATGTCACCTCCATTGTTAGGGGTAAGTTTCATCCACTCTGATTTAGATGGGAGTAATGTCACCACCATTGTTAGGGGTAAATTTCAGCCACATGTCATCAACTGTTATAAATTCAGAATTAGAGTTGACATCACAATTGTCATACCATTACATATAAGCATCCTGTACAGCAGAGGTGGCAAAATATGGCTCGTAGGCTGGGGCCGGCCCATCTAACATCTGGCCCAATATGATTGGTCTTCACACAAGGTAATTTCATTAATATTGTAGAAATGTGCAGCCTATGACAACTTACTAAAATTCGTAGATTGGCCCCCTTGTGAAAACTATTGCCCACCCTTGCTGTATAGTGTAACATACACTATGCACATTTTTATGTCATTAGTGTACTGTATTGTTTGATAAGGGATTAGAACTAATGGTAATTCATATTTATTTGCAGAGTACCATTAAGGCAAAGTGAGCTTATGGTATGGCTCTGTGTCTGTCATCCATTGATTGTACACATGTTGTTTTTCTGTGTACATTTACTTGTTACCATCCTACAGGCCATGTTTCTGATCCGGTTTTAATCAAATATGGAGTATAGGTTTATATTTTCATGGTCTTTGATGTATTGAACTATCAGTAAGATCTTTGTATTTTAATGAGGTTACTGGATCATGGTTTGTTTTGAAACATCCTTTTCATCACAGTACTGGTAGTATCATGCAGAGAAAATGGTAGTTAAGTGCCTTTCTCAAGAACACACAGGCAGCAGACATGGTTGGGTATCGATCCTTCAACCCTTAGATAACAGGTCTGATGCTCCACCAGCTGAGATACTGCTGCTCTCTATTAGTGAAGTGATCTTGCATCTGATTGTCTGAGCTTGTTTCCATTCTGGAAACCATATTTCTGATCTAATTTTCAGCAGGTGTGAAATATGGGCTTATATCGTCAAGATCTCAGATCAGTTTGAATATTAGTGAAATCCACACATACTATTGAGGTGATCTTGCTGGTAGTCAGCTGAGTTTGCTGCCGCTTGGGAAATTGTATTTCTGACCCAATTCTGATCATGATTAAAATATGGGCTTGTATCATTAAAGTCTCGAGAGTTAGACGAGTCAGAGCCACAAATGTTAATGAGGTCATCTTAGATAGGATTGGCTGAGCTTGTTTAATCCAGTTTTAAATTTTAAATATGGGTTTTATCATCAAGCTTTCAGAGGAATTTAAATTTGAACATCATTCATGCATAATAATGCAGGGATCTTGCATCTGATTGGCTCAACTTGTTACCACCATGGAGGCCATATTTCTAATATGATTTTGATCAGACTTGGAATGTGGGCTTATGTGATCAAGCTTATATTAGTGAGGTGATTTAGCATGTAATTGGCTGAGCTTGTTGGCACTCTAGAAAAGTTTGTATTTCTGATCAAATTTTGAATACACTTGGTAAATAGACTCAATTTATAAGTATCTTCAGTGGGTAAACTTATAAACGAAATCTACTTATATTAATGAGGAAATCTTGCATCTGATTGGTGGAGCTTCTCAGTACTTTAGTGACTGATTTTTAAAAATTTTGTAACTAGGGTTTATAGAGCATTGTAAAGTTTTTGAATTCAGACGGTTACAAGGAAAAGTCATTGAATTTAAAATGTGGGTTTTGCTTTTGAATGTCTGTGAATTTCTGAAAAACATACAGAGGGACCCCGCTATAACACGGTAGTTGGGAGCCATAGAACCCGACCGTGTTATGAACCGAACCGTGTTATAAGCAACCATGTACAGTACCAACAATTTTGCAGGGTTAGCGGGGTGGGTGGGGGTAGAAATGAAAACGGGTGCAGAAACGTGTGCTTCATTGGCATAATTACCATTTTAAATCAATGTATATTAAATGAGAAAACACCTGCAGTGATAACAGAGATTGCATATATAATATATTTCTTTATTCAGAGAACCATGCATTGGTACATACACATGTATAGTTTATATATACATATCTAATCACTAGCATGAATAGAGTATCAACACTGTGTACTCACCCGTGAATTGAATCACCTACATTGAATCCACAATACAAGTATTTCCATCGAAAATATCCGCACACAGATTTAAAATATTCAATAATTTTGTCACAGATCATTATGTGACTGAATTCAATGGAAAAATAAATAGGAAATATTACGTACCGAATGATGGAACAGTACGTCAGAAGGTTAAAAAACGGTGTCTGTATAAATTTCATATTGCTAAATTTTCTCATCCGTGAATTGTAATACTGTATTATTGTTTGAAAAACTCAGTGATTTTCAGCTGCTTTCTGCCACTGTCAAGTTTGCTCTTCGCAAAGTCAATCATATTTCTTAACTGAAGAATTTGAACATAGTCAATATCTTGCGTCTCCATCCATCTCAAAGCACACTCTAAATTTTTGACTGTTTCTGTTGCTGACGGTGGATTATCCTCAGGTGTGGTGTCCTCAGTGTCACCAGAAGCATCACAATTGTCATCACCATTGGTGTTATTGAACATAATATTTTGAACAATTTCTGCATCCGAAACGTGATCTGCAACTGGGCAGTCATTATCAAAATTGAGCCATTCATTAACACGGTCGCGTGACTGCATCAGCTTCCCAAATGCCCTCTCAGCCTCGAACACATCATTCTCAGAAAATCCATCAAATAAACATCATCATCACCGCTGTTATCCTGAGTAATAGCAAATGCTGCCACAAGTCCTTTTTCCCAGCATTTCTCAATGCATCTGAGCATAATGGCATCCCAAGATTTGCTGCCGAGGTACATTACTTCTTTCAGATTTAAACTTTGTAGTGTCACCTGGACAGAGGTTTCATCACAAACAATCTTTTTCACAAGTTTTCTTCTATAATTCACTTTAAAAACTGATATTAGGAAGTGGACAACATTATTCACTGGTCAACTGATTGCATAAAACAACACCGCCAAGCCACGCGCACATGTTGGCGGCTTTCGTTTCTTTGATGTTTTATAAATCGTTGCCCCATAATTTCAACAAGTTTAGCTTGGCAATTGACTTTGATGATGAGCAATGTACTTAAATTAATTGATCTATAAATTCAGGTGAGAATCTTTTATCAACCGCCGCATTGTTTGTTGCATAGTTGTGTAGTCAGTTTAGAGAACATATGTCGGATATTGTTTGAGCAACGACTGTATACGGAATGCATTGAAGACAAACACAAAGTAGACTTGATGGATTCATTGCTCATGGATCAGTAATAATAAGTAATAATAAGATTAACTCTTATGAGCTGTCATTTTTCAACAATAAACAAAGATCAAAGTTCTCAAAAGGCCCAGCCATTGGTTCAGAAACTCGTATTTCCGATGTTTATTTTGGCACAAAACTGTAAGAAATTGGTTAAATTAAAAAATTTTAGGAGCCATGCCATGATTGTTTTATATTCGAATCCATACACGATTACCTCCCCAAAGAAGAAATGTTTTCCATGTACGAGAATAATACATGCATATAATATTTCAGGAGTCACGCCACAATCGTCTTATATTCGAATTTATATGCAATCTCTTCTCCAGAATGATAATAAAAATCTTTTTACATATTTTATTTTTCGTACTTATAAGATTTTTTTTTTTTTTAACAAGGTAATAAGGTAAATGAAATTTCAGGAGCCATGCCATGACCGTGTTATATCCGAATTCGTGTTATAACGGAGCGTGCTATAGCGGGGTCCCACTGTACTTGAATTCTTGAAAAGCATAATGAATTTTATCAGTAGATGCTGAGAATGGTGAGGTGCATGGAATTCTCATCAATACATTCTACTTCATAGCATTGTAGGGGTAAATCCTTTGCCACTTGTAACAAATTGTTATTCTCAGTCAGATGATGATCTGACTTGGGGTGTAAATTATATCAGTGATCAAGGTTGTAGAAATTTTATTATGAGTATTTCCGAAGTGGTGAAACAGAAAGTACCTGAATATGCAGTATACAGAACTCCATCTAGCTAAGTGTTCTTGCAGATGGGTCTACAGGTAAAGGTATTACTGAACGTAAAATTATGCATGTCCGTTACTTGAGTAGAGATGGATATTTGATTACTATTCTTGCAGACATAGTAGTTCTTAAAAATGGACATGTTGATCGAAGGAGTTAAAGATGGTGTTTTTAAGGGACTTGTGTCTGCTGATTTATAAAGTGGCTCCATGTCAGAAAAGCTGATTGGTATAAAGACAAATGAAGAAGCAGCAAGTCTTGTAAGGAGGGTTGGGGTATTTAAGTTGATTACAGAAAGTCTAATGATAAATATTACCATATATACTCACATAATTCTTAGTCCAACTGTAAAATACACAGACACTGTCTGATCTGCTGTTGTATTTGGTTTTACATCTATGTTGTGCATTTTATAAATATTGATTTTGTAGTAGACATCCATCAGTCAGACTTTGGAAATGTTAATTCTTTTCTGTCAGCTGAATAATTGACTTTGTTCCAGCACATAAAATAATACAAAACACAAAGCACAACTGCTTATTTTATTTGTTTCATATTTACATGTACTCTACCTACCAGAGTTTCGGTTTTTACATGTAAGTGTCGAGTGATTCAGATCTGTGCAGGATGTGTAAAAGTTCCAAGTTGTTTTGCCTCATTGGACAGATGACAGATTGAAATTTTTTTGAGCCCAGATTTTCTTGATGTCTTTCTATTCTGTCAGATGAAGTAAACAAGGCCAGTAAAACTATGAATTAAATCTGTCTCCTTAATGTACCATATATACTCATTTATAAGGAGAGCCCATCTGCAAACAACATAGACCCTGATAATGGATCTGTGTTTGTTTGTTCTACTGATTGTTCCTGACAAACTGCATAGACCCAGATTTGCCAGTGCAATATGCTATAGCAGATCTGAGTTTTTGCACTTCGGTGTTTGACTTAAAAGTTAATATATACAGTAAGTGACACACAAACTGTTTAAATTCAAAGAAATTTGGTTATGAGACAGCTGTTAGTAATATTCTTAAGTTTTGAAAAATTTTTATTTTTAAATAATACTATATATATGTTTTGATTTGTTCTAGTAAATATTTGTTTTTCTTTTTTAAAACATGGAGTAGTATGTCTTATGGTTGATTTATCTTTGCAATACTATCATGGTACAGATTGTAATACTACGATTGTACATATTGTATCAAATACAGTTATTGCTGCACATATCATACAGCATGACTGATGGTATTATTATTATTATGAATGATTATGAATGTTATGATCTTAAATCTGATTTAAAGCTATTTACCTCTTGACCTACAGAGAACATATTTCTCGTCCATCTTTGATAAAACCTGATAAAGAGTGTGTGTGTTTCGGGATTTTTAATGTAGCTTTAACAATTTGAGTCACATCACTACATAGTCTGCAGTTTGGCAGTTTATAGTGATGTCTAGCACTGGGGCATCATTCCACAGACATGTAGCATAATGTCCCACCCAGTCACGTTATCCTGACACCAGGCAGACCAGTCCTAACACTAACTTCTTAATGCTGAGCACCTAGCGAGGCAGCTGTTCGTACCATTTTTATAAGTCTTTAATATGGCTCAGCAGGAGTTAAAACCCGCAACCTTCCGCATCAAAGGTGGACACCCAGGTAAATAAGTTTATCACCTGGATGTTGGATGAGTTTCAGTTATGAGCAAGAGACTGTGAATATTAGTTATGCCTTTATATTTGGATATGATCTTCATCAGACCATAGTAAAACATGAGTACATAGGGTTATGTTCGTAAAATACTACATAAACCTGCAGATGAAATTGTCCAATGTTAAGTTATATAAACCAGGTGAGTGATATTGGGACCACTTGAGCCTCTTCTTTTATGCTCACAAATATAAATGAAACTACAGTATTGTTTTGTCAGAGCCGCAATATCCTTACCTCTGTACTTTAAATCATTTGGCTTCAGCTTGGGGAAATGTGTTACTTAATGCTATTTTGCAGCGAACTCTGGGGTATAATTGACCACTTAGTAAATACCATGTAATTCAGTGTTCATTTCACAAATAGAAACACGGGGTCCCAGTGGTCACTACCATGTCAAAACTGGGGTCATTTAGAAATAATAGATGTTGCAAATACCTTTTCATGTATCTTGTTTTTTTAGTGAATTTAAATGCATTATCACGGGCACTTTTTGCATTATGGATTTATGATATTCTGCAAATAAATATAAACTTTTACAGCATTACATGATTTGAATTAGTCATTGTAGAGCCAGACTACAGCATTACATGATTTGAATTTGTCATTGTATAGAGTCAGACTACAGCATTACATGATTTGAATCAGTCATTGTAGAGTCAGACTACAGCATTACATGATTTGAATTAGTCATTGTAGAGCCAGACTACAGCATTACATGATTTGAATTTGTCATTGTATAGAGTCAGACTACAGCATTACATGATTTGAATCAGTCATTGTAGAGTCAGACTACAGCATTACATGATTTGAATTAGTCATTGTAGAGCCAGACTACAGCATTACATGATTTGAATTTGTCATTGTATAGAGTCAGACTACAGCATTACATGATTTGAATCAGTCATTGTAGAGTCAGACTACAGCATTACATGATTTGAATTAGTCATTGTAGAGTTAGACTACAGCATTTCATGATTTGAATTAGTCATTTTAGAGTCAGACTACAGCATTACACGATTTGAATTTGTCATTGTTGAGTCAGACTACAGCATTACATGAATGGAATTTATCATTGTAGAGCCAGACTATAGCATTATACAGTTTGAATAAGTCATTGTAGAGTCACACTATAGCATTATATGATTTGAATTTGTCATCGTAGAGTCAGACTACAGCATTACATTATTTGAATTTGTCATAGCAGAGTCAGACTACAGCATTACATGATTTGAATCAGACATAGAGTCCAACTACAGCATTTCAGGTTTTGAATAAGTCATTGTAGAGTCATACTACAGCATTACATGATTTGAATTAGTCATTGTAGAATCAGACTACAGCATTACATTACATGTATTTGAATTTGTCATTGTAGAGTCAGACTACAGCATTACATAATTTGAATTAGTCATTGTAGAGTCATACTACAGCATTACACTGTTTGAATCAGACATAGAGTCAGACTACAGCATTACAGGATTTGAATTAGTCATTGTAGAGTCATCCTACAGCATTATACTGTTTGAATCAGACGTAGAGTCATACTACAGCATTACAGGATTTGAATTAGTCATTGTAGAGTCATCCTACAGCATTACATGATTTGAATTAGTCATTGTAGAGTCATCCTACGGCATTACATGATTTGATTCAGCCATTGTAGAGTCATACTACAGCATTACACTGTTTGAATCAGACATAGAGTCAGACTACAGCATTACAGGATTTGAATTAGTCATTGTAGAGTCAGACTACAGCATTACATGATTTGAATTAGTCATTGTAGAGTCAGACTACAGCATTACATGATTTGAATTAGTCATTGTAGAGTCATACTACAGCATTACATGATTTGAATCAGTCATTGTAGAGTCAGACTACAGCATTACATGATTTGAATTAGTCATTGTAGAGTCATGCTACAGCATTACATGAATGGAATTTATCATTGTAGAGCCGGACTATAGCATTATGCAATTTGAATAAGTCATTGTAGAGTCAGACTACAGCATTACATGATTTGAATTTGTCATCGTAGTCATACTACAGAATTACATGATTTGAATAAGTCATTATAGAATCATACTGCAGCATTACATGATTTGAATAAGTCATTGTAGAATCAGACTGCAGCATTACATGATTTGAATTAGTTATTGTAGAATCAGACTGCAGCATTACATGATTTGAATTAGTCATTGTAGAGTCATACTACAGCATTACATGATTTGAATTAGTCATTGTAGAGTCATACTACAGCATTACATGATTTGAATTAGTCATTGTAGAGTCATACTACAGCATTACATGATTTGAATAAGTCATTGTAGAGTCATACTACAACATTACATTATTTGAATTAGTCATTGTAGTCATACTACAGCATTACATGATTTGAATTAGTCATTGTAGAGTCATGCTACAGCATTACATGATTTGAATTAGTCATTGTAGAGTCATACTACAGCATTACATGATTTGAATCAGTCATTGTAGAGTCATACTACAGCATTACATGATTTGAATTAGTCATTGTAGAGTCAGACTACAGCATTACATGATTTGAATTAGTCATTGTAAAGTCATGCTACAGCATTACATGAATGGAATTTATCATTGTAGAGCCAGACTATAGCATTATGCAATTTGAATAAGTCATTGTAGAGTCAGACTACAGCATTACATGATTTGAATTTGTTATCGTAGTCATACTACAGCATTACATGATTTGAATTAGTCATTGTAGAGTCAGACTACAGCATTACATGATTTGAATTAGTCATTGTAAAGTCATGCTACAGCATTACATGAATGGAATTTATCATTGTAGAGCCAGACTATAGCATTATGCAATTTGAATAAGTCATTGTAGAGTCAGACTACAGCATTACATGATTTGAATTTGTTATCGTAGTCATACTACAGCATTACATGATTTGAATTAGTCATTGTAGAGTCAGACTACAGCATTACATGATTTGAATTAGTCATTGTAGAGTCAGACTACAGCATTACATGATTTGAATCTGACGTAGTCAGACTACAGCATTACATGATTTGAATTAGTCATTGTAGAATCATACTACAGCATTACACTATTTGAATCAGACGTTGAGTCAGACTACAGCATTACATGATTTGAATTTGTCATCTTAGTCATACTACAGCATTACATGATTTGAATTAGTCATTGTAGAGTCATACTATAGCATTACACTATTTGAATCAGACGTTGAGTCAGACTAAAGCATTACATGATTTGAATTTGTCATCGTAGTCAAATTACAGTGTTACACAATTTGATAAGTCATGGTAGAGTCAGATTTGAGCATTACATGATTTGAATCAGTCATTGTAGTGTCAGACTACAGTATTACACAATTTGAATCAGTCATGGTAGAGTCAGACTACACTATGGTTTTCACCAATTTCCATTTCAGCTGAAATGATGATGTTCACTGTTCTGGTCATGGTTATTTTAGTTGACGAAGAAATTGATGCAAACCAAGCTCTAGACTGACTCAGCAGTGATTGAGTCAAAAGTATAAAAAGCTGGAAATGTGAATATATTTATTGCTAAAAATAACAAATCCATGACTCGTGCCTGTGATCATTATCAGCATCTCCTGTCATGAGCCTGCCATACAGGGATATTTACTCCTCATGCTCGTGTCCATTCCCCTCTATAAAGAATTTATTTTGGAATCTGAGTCTGTAGTTTTGCCTCTCAGTAAACTATGGAAATAAATGCAGCTGTGTTTTTTGTTGGAGATTTCATCTTTTCTTCTTTTCATTTTCTATCGGTGATCGTGGATCATGTGCTTTTGATTGGTGTCTAAGCTTCTAAAAATCAGAGACATGCTCAATGGTTTTCAAGATTAGAATCAAGATTAATGAATTTTTTAAATTTATTTTCTTGGGGGATTTCTTTGACCAAAGATGAGAAATAAGGTTCATTGGCACACAGGCACAATATAGAACAAACTCAGCATGCTATTATAATAATTTTTTTTTTTAAAACATAAACATAATGACCAAAAATGTGACAAGAACCTTTTCACTTATAAATTTAGTGTTAGAGAGTGGAGGAGCATTCGGCATCTGTTTCTTTCCTGGTATCAGTTTAATGTAATAAGTTGTTATGTGACCTTTATATTTAGAGCCATAAGTGCTTCTTTGTTGTTAATGGTGAGAGGGCTGATTGTAAACCAGACAATAAATTGCTTTCTAGTTGTTTTACTATTTTTTATTTAGGTTAATGTCAAATAAATAGACATAAAATAACAGAAGTCCACTCTACATGCATTAATACTTAATGAAGATATCAAAGTGCTGTTGTCATGCTAAATTGGATACAGGCCTTCTCAATTCCTATTACACCTTGCCTGGGGCAAGTGGATTTATTCTGATGTTGATTGGGGAAAGATGAAATCAGCAACTACCTGTTAGGCATCTTCCCATCTCTGGTCATTTTGCACATAAAGATGCTTATGCTGCATGAGGGAAAGTAAAAGAAGTTAAATGGGCAAGTAAAAGTGAAATTTATTTGCCCACGGGCAAGTAATTTAAAAAGCTAAATTGCTTCTTTTGCTTCAGTTTCTCTTTCTCTTCTATTTCTCATTTCATGAAATGTAATAATCTGAAAAATGGTCTTTTTGAGTGCATTTCATTAACAAACATCAGAAACTCATTCACCTTCTTAACACAAATGACATGGTGCAATCATCTTCAGTTGAAAATGTGACTTGACTGCAGATATGTATATAAATTGAGGAGTGTTACCGATTGCAGTTGTTTTTTGTGCAGAAATCATTCAACACGTACACCAAAAATATTGCTTCCTGTGTTCACCAGTTTGTTTAAGTAAATGATGACTATGGCAGCTGACATAGAGTAAGTTAATTTGAGGAGTTTAATTACCTTCTCCCAGAAATAATGGTGACATTTTCTTAAGAACTCGTATCTGGTTCAATTTTTACAGATCAGACTCCTTCGTGGAATGTAACATGGACTATTCTGTAGATGTCTGATATTTTGTATCACAAGGACACATGGCACTTCCACTCGTGATTTTCTACATTGTATGGATGCAAGGCACTCCTACACCTGATATTTTGTGTCTCATGCCTGATTTTTTGTATCACATGGACACCTGGCACTCCCACTTGTGATTTTCTACATTGTATGGATGCAAGGCACTCCTACACCTGATATTTTGTGTCTCATGCCTGATTTTTTGTATCACATGGACACCTGGCACTCCCACTTGTGATTTTCTACATTGTATGGATGCAAGGCACTCCTACACCTGATATTTTGTGTCTCAAGCCTGATATTTTGTATCACAAAGACACATGGCACTCCCACTCATGATTTTCTACATTGTATGGATGCAAGGCACTCCTACACCTGATATTTTGTGTCTCATGCCTGATATTTTGTATCACAAAGACACATGGCACTCCCACTCGTGATTTTCTAAATTGTATGGATGCAAGGCACTCCTACACCTGATATTTTGTGTCTCGTGCGTGATATTTTGTATCAGATGGATGCAAGGCACTCCTACACCCAATATTTGCATTACATGAATGCGTGGCACCCCAACACCCGATAGTTGCATCACATGTATGCAAGGCACTCGCACCTGATGTTTTGCATTACATGAATGCAAGGCACACCCTTATAGTTTTTGCACCACATGTATGCAGGGCAGGACTATTCTGTTCAGATTGTTTACTTTACATCCAGACATACAATTTTGCCTTGATGAAACTTCCAGTTTGTTGTCTAGATTATGCTATGTGCATGCTGTAGTAAGGATAATAATGGCTACTCTTCTTTTTATCATGGTTATTGTGTATGTTATTTGTAGACCTGTTTAGAGGGTATTTACTGTATTTAGGCAAGTTTAATTTCCACCCCACAATGAACATTTTAACCCTGATTTGCAGGCATATAATGTGTGGGCAGATCAGGGCCAACCCTTGTCATCTGAAATTAGAAGTAGAACAAACATCTTAGACCTTGTACATTCATTGGCTTTTGATAAACTTGATTGGTGGATTTATCAGCATCACGTTACACTCCATATTTTTGACACGATTTCATTTCTGACGTATATTTTTCATCTGCTTGAGGTTCAGTCTTCGGGGTGTAAACTGGAACATTTGTCTTCTCGTGTGATCCCCCAGAAATTTCTCTATAAGTGTAACTGTTGATTTAGTAATATTTTTAAGTCTGACTTATTCTGCACAGGTCTGTTTAAATCCAGCTTATCGACTTAGCAATAATGCTTCAAAAATAGCAGAATTGTTTTTTAGCCCTATCGCTGTTATCTAAACAAATTTTCCTTCACCTACACTCACATGGAGATTTAAGTACCTTCATTTACCTTTTTCTTGACAAACTTTTAAGAAAATCTGACAGGTTAAACAGGTTGAACACAGTCTCTCATTTGAACTCTGTGGTAATTATACAATATACAGAGGCAGATACCAGCAGCATCTGGTGAATCTTGAATGCTTACATAAAAACTGGTTCATGCCAACACAAACATTCCCAAATTAAAAAAAAAAATAAGACATGATCCCATAGGTCAAATGTCTGTACTCACTTTTTCTTGAGAAATTTAACATTGTGCAAAATATAAAACAATGGAGTGAAACCGCAGAAAAGTGATACACTCTGAGCCTGTAGACCAAAGTGAATAAAAGTTTTCAGGGATTAATAAATCATTTTATTATGTAACCATGATTATTCAGCTCGTGATGAAGGCTACTTTTTTCCGAGGTTGAGCCAAAAACCTTGTATCAGATACACATCTGATGCAGATTGAGATTCCCACCTGTCATGGATGACATCATGTGAAGAGAATACTACAGTAATGCTGTACTAAGATGTGATGTACAGTGCGAGTATCAGGATGGAATCAAAATAAAAGAAGAAGAACAACAACATAATAAGTTGTCATTTTATTATGAATAAGTTCTTTAGGGTATATAACAAACTCAACATCAATACAATGATTTGATCTGGGTGCTTTATCACATCTCATTTGATATCAGGACGATATTGAATCATGCTCAACCCTTCAGGTCTAACAAGATCGGATGTTATTCCGCTATCAAACTTGATGCGATACAAGCACCAAGATAAGTTACTGTACTTAAAACCTGTATGTGTCAGCTGAAATAAAAAGTCTCTAATTTTTTATTGTTACTTTTGATTTCCAACAGTTTGTTTTAATTACATTAATGGTTGTAAACAGAACGCTTGAATTTTTTTGTCAGTAGTCCTAGCTCTTGACCTATGACTACATAGTTCGATTGATGTCTGAGACTCAGAATTGTAGTCAGTCTTTTGTTTATTTGCTGTTCCTGTATTATTTTAGCAAAGTCAGCTCTCGGGTGATTTAATAAATCTGAACACAGCAAAAATGAGCAAACTTACAATAATATTTTGAAGGGGAATTTATTTAATATATGGCAGGTGTGGGTCAACTCATTGTGCAATTTGGTCCCTCTTTGTACAGGAGCAAATGTACCTTATATATCATTGTAGAAGTGATCACAGAGCATTACCATATATGCTCGTATAAACATCGGCCAACACACACCCATTTTATGTATTTCAGTGTAGAGCATTAGAATGTGAATTTGCATATAAATCAGATTCATCTGTAAGAAACGTAGATCTCGATACACCCATTATGTGTATCAGGGGTGCAGAAATCCATTGTCTGTATTGTCTGGATCAGAAATTTGTTTTTACAGATGAGCAAATTTTGCCAGATTACTTATCCATGGACAAGGAAATTGTGGCTTGTAACTTGAAAGGGCAGTAGTTTCTGTTTTGTCTTTGCGACGTTTACACAAGCGCCATTCATATTTAGCAGCAAGTACCATATGCAGGCATTGTATATTTACATAGTCTGTGTTCAGTTAGGACTGAAAGCAGCTGCAGCTTCTATGGGTGCAACCAGTGGAAGCAGACTGTACTAGTTTAGGCAGTATCTTTTGATGGTTACATTAGAATGAATTTCATTGGCTGGAGTATAGGGTTTCCCCAAGGAATCTTGTTTTGAACCAGTTGCTGGACTCCTTGAAACCGTTATGCATGACTACAATGAATTTTCCCAGGAATACATGTGCATGGATTGTTTTGTTATAAACCGGGGGCTGAATGGCAAAAAGTTGAATGAAAAGTCAACAAAATGGGCTAAAACTAAACTTTATTATGACAGAAAATATGATAAAGAAAAGAAAACAGGAGTTCATTGATTCGTGGCTGCAGAAGTTTTCTTGGCTCGAGGCCAATGAAGATTGAACAGTTGCATCGATACCATGCATCTACAGACAAACCAGTGGATTGCTTGCAGGACAAGGCATGCTGTTAACACACCCAAAAAAGTGCAAATGCACAATACATGTCGGTTAAACAAAGGTCCTAAAATAAGGCTTCTCATACATAAAGCCACACAGCTGAGTTCTTAGCCCAAAGTACAACCATCTACAAGTCAGTCTGAGCATGAGCCAGTTGATGTAAACTTTCTGCAGGGGATGTCTTTGATAAAATTGGGAACAGTAAAGCCAGAGCAAAGGAGAAGCAAGCCATTGCTTTTGATCAGTGTTCTCTTCAGTGTGGACTGATATGCTTGTGACTGTTTAACATTTTCAGAGTTAATTTTCCACTTATTTACTGAAGTCAAAATATCTAGTATATTTTACATGTCACAGATCCATACTGCATGCGTTTAAATGGTACAGCTTTAAAACGTAAATATTTTAACAGTCCTGTGTACCACTATTCTTTTTACGTATGAAAATACGGACAAGTGGGTCATCTATATGGACATGTTAATTTACTTGTCTATGGACAACTTGATTTTGACAAACTTTCTGTGTGTCGTTTGTAGAGCTGATCAGAGAGCATTACCATATATACTGACATATAGGTGAGATTCATCTGTAAGAAACATAGACCTAGATACATACAATGTGTATATTATTACAAAGGTGTTCAGAGACAATTACCTTATATGGTCACAGATAGGTCTGAGTCTTCTGCAAGAACATAGATTCAGATTCATCCAGTATGTATATTATTGCAGAGTTGCTGGGAGACAATTACCTTATAGACTGACATATAGGTCTGAGTCTTCTGTAAAAAGCATGGATCCAGCTGTGTGCTGAATTATTATTATTGTTGTTGTTGTTGTTGTTGTTGTTGTTGCTGTTGCTGTTGTTATTATTATGATTATTATTATTGTTGTTATACACCCATGGTACAAAACTGCACAAAACATACAACAAGGTTGGTCATTTTATAAAGCACCAGTAGGTCTAACTCTATACTGTTTGTTAGGACCAATCAGTATAGCAAACAATATAAACCCTAAACTGCTTAGGACCAATCAGTATAGCAAACAATATAGACCCTAAACTGCTGGCACATTATGATATCTGTTAGGACTAATCAGTATATCAAATAACATATACCCTAAGCTGCTGGCACATTATGCAGTGTCAGATCAGCGTTTATGTTGTTTGTTAGGACTAATCAATATATCAAATAACATAGACCTTAAGCTGCTGGCACATTATGCAGTATCAGATCAGGGTATATGTTGTTTGTTAGGACTAATCAATATAGCAAATAACATAGACCCTAAACTACTGGCACATTATGCAATGGCAGATCAGGGTTTATGTTTGAAGTTGGATCAGACTTGTACACAAGTGCTTTAAGGTTCATTGGGATAATGGCTAGTCATTATTAATTAGGTTCAATTACATACATTTATATACTTATGGCTCCCCAGTGCTGGTAGCAAAAAAAATATTGGATCCATGATAATGCTCCTATATGAGCAACAAATGTTCTTTCCAGTCTGTACAGTACATTGAATCAAATTCATGCTGCTATGAGTATGAAGTTACTTTGATGTAAATGTTTGGTCTAGACTGGTTCCACTTTTTAAAGCAATGAATATTGACATTATAAAATGGTTCTCTTTACTCTTAAGCAGAATTGTTCCTAGAACGGTGTTCATCTTATCAACTTCCATCCCGTAAGATGAGAATTTTTTTGGTGACAGCTCGATTAAAAAGTTCTCTGATATCAACTTAATAAACTTTTTTGTGATGTACAATTGAAAACATCTTGGATTCCCTTAAGCATGTATGTATGCGGATACCAGGGGACCTGAAATTCCGATGGATCTTGCTGGACATTTTTCCAGGAAAATAATGCTGTGGCCAGATATTGTGAAATTAATGTAAAACATTCAAAGGAGGTAAAACAATTTATAAGAACAACAACAAACACATTTATATACTGAATTATTAAATGTACCAGACATTGTCTCATTTTCAGTTAATGGATTTGTCCTAGGTTCAGATTGATATTCTGCCATGCTTCAAACTATGATTATTTTTCTTTTAGAAAACTATACCATAGAAGTTTACCCAACAACAGTGTTGTATACCACTCAACTGTTTTTAAAAAATAATTATTAATTGACAACAGGCGGACTTACTACCTTAAAAAATATATCACATTTAATTAACAAAGTAGCCATGGTTACTCATTTGGAAGAGCATTAGACTTGTAATCCAAGGACTGCAGGTTCAATACCAGCCCAGGCCAGACTGGGTCAGCTGCCTTGGTGTTTCTTTGGGAAAGGCACTTAGCTCCCATATTTTCAGCTTGATGTGTTAAAGTATCATTAAAACCAACAACAACATTTTTAAACTATAAGGTGATAATTCTCATTCCTCATTTTCTTGTGCTCAGCGACTGTAGATTGTTTATAAACAATTACGATAATCAAATAATGGAATGGGGAGGGGCAGAGTGGTCTAAAGCACTTGCCTTTACATATGACTGACATCTCACCTCTGTCAGCATCAGGTCTAGTCATAGTCTCAGCCAAAGAGAGAAAGCTTGCCAGTAGCTTCCCTTGGGTCAGTGGTTCTTCCCTGAGTTTTGCAGGTTTTTCCTCCACCGAATATACATGCAACCTTGTATAGCCAATCATATGATGAAAAATTACATTAAACCCATAACAACAATTGCATTAGGTGATTATGGGAGCCTTGTGACCAATATCTGATATATCAAATTAGCTAATGGCCATTTGAGCTCTTTTGTTGGTCATGTCCAGCGGATATATCAAATTTAGTTACCCTGATATACATACATGTACATACATATATTGATACATACATACATAAATATATGCATACATATATATACATGCATGCATGCATGCATGCATACATATACATACATACATACATATATACATACATACACACATACATACATATATGCATACTGTTATGTAATTAAATTGCTTGCGTATTAGTTTTAAATTCTTTTTTTTATTTTATTTTTTGTTTCATTACATTTTATTGCAATGATAATTTTCATTGGATTTGAATTTCTTTTCGGAAAATTCACTTGACCTGATTAGAACGTAATGGTTGCTTTATCACTATTTTTAGTTCACCTTGGTTGAGACGTTTGTAAACATTGAATGAAAATGATTGGTTATTACCAAGGTCATGTTTGGCCCACGTGTTAGCTAAGTTGTAAACAGCCTTTCTTTTTTATTTATTTCCAGTGTGGGAATTTGATTCTTAGATAGGGCTATTTTAGCGTACGTGCAAATTGGCATTTTTTTTACTGCGCTGTTCAAATTAATGATCACGTAGCCCATCACGTGAGCCACCATGTGATCTTAAATCGGGGGTTAAAACAGCCATTTGATAGTAGATCTAATCAGTCATAAAAAAAAAATATCTTTGGGCTCAAGGTATTTGTCTTGTTGTCGCCGTTTGAGTTTATTTTCGTATTTAAAATAATTTATTCCCCCTGGAAAATACTCGTCTTCTTTATAAAAGTTCTGGGACAAAGACATTAAGTGGAAATTTATTCAGGAATTCTAAACAGAACATTATAGATTGTGATTCAATGAGGAACTTTTGCCATCAGTACAATGACCTCATGTGACGTCATCGCCTTCCATATTGGAAATTCATCGAGATTTGAATCTGGATTCAACTGGAACTGTTTAGTGATAGGACTTATACTTTTCAATTCTAGGATTAATTTTTGGATTATATTCACAAACCGTAAGTCCTATTTCATATTTTTACCTTGTTTTCTAGGGAAATAAATTATTTTGTTAAAATTTACAAAGCTTGTTGGCTTCACTCTTTTCTTTTGTTACTTTTGTACTAGTCTACATGTAACAGTACATATACATACATGCATACATACATGCATGCATGCATGCATACATACATACATACATACATACAGAGACAGACAGACGTTGAATTGGAAATTGGTTAGGTAGACATATACTGATACCTGGATATTATGTTGGTCAGTGGGCCATTGGAATTCATACAATGGATGATTTGAATGCTGCCATACTTTATGAGAAAGTCGCTTATTACCCAGACTAATTTATAGCCTGAAGCTTTGTAAGTGCATCAATAACAGGACATCTTCATTCAAGCTTCCTTTCCTTGCTTTCTGAAACAGCGGTACAGCAATCAATTTAGGCCATGCATAAATAAGATTTGGGATTACAGACTACGATGGCAAAATCTATATGTACATTGAAGTCATAAAATCTTCTATTAGTGGTTGTTGATTTGGCCTTTCAATTCTGTATGCTATGTAATTGCATTAATTGTTTTGTCCATTCTTGATACAAATGCATTGCTCCTTAATTGGGGCCTTTATATTGAAAGAGATATGTTAGCATTGTGTTTGAATTCCCAGAGATTTTAGCATCAATACATCAGAAAGCTTGTATGAATACATCAGAAAGCCTGTGTAAATACATTAGAAAGCCTGTGTAAATACATCGAAAAGCTTGTCTGTATATATCAGAAAGCTTGTAAGAATACTTCAGAAAGCATGTATGCATACATCAAAAAGCTTGTATGAATACATCAGAATATATCTTCATTCACAATGAGCAAAACTCTGAGCTTGCTGTTGTAAACATTGCGCTACAAAAAAATTAATGCAAAGCTTCTGCAGCAGATGAAAATATTTTACCAGATATGAGGGTATTTTTCCATGTGTTAGATTATAGCAGTTTTGGAGAGTAAGATTCCTGTAGTCTTGGAAATGTACCCATATCTTAATTACCTATTTACCGCATATGTTGGGACATGATAAAATAATTTTTTTTTTTCGTGTCCCAGAACTTATGGTGAATATTTTTTTTACCTACATGATGTGTCCCAAGACTTAGGAAATGAAATAAATTGTGTTCAATTTGCACCCCCCTCCCCAACTGACCTCACCACATGTTACAATAAAATTGATAAATAAAATGCTTATTTGATAATAAAATGAAAGAAACTAACCTTGTACTGTTATCATTTATTCACTTTTTTGGTCGACATTAGCATTTTATTAAAGGAAAAATATATCCACAAACTCCATATAAGTACGGCATGCATCCATAGTGCTATCGCTTTCGTCAGACAACACAACACATTGGTCTTTGATGTGAATATTGAGAAACGAATCATGTTTGGTTGTCCTCAAAGGTTTGAGTGTTATGAGAAGGAAAACTGGATCCAATAGAATCACATACGAATGAAAGAGAGAAAGTGAGAATTATCAACCCCATTGCTCAAAAATACCTGCCATTCATGCGTGACACGGTGTAAGGTACAAAATAACCAAGAGTTTATTATATCCAGGGTAACAATATGACAATATCTAGCAAATGAAAATCGTTATTAGAAATACATTCACTGTGAGTACAAATGACAATCTTTTTGATTCCATGGGTTACAAAAAGTATTATTAAAGCAAGTTAATGTTGTGTATACTATTTACACTGAAGAACTCGAAACCTGTTTGTGTCAATTATGACTACAGATGGCAAACAAATGAAAGCCCAGGTGTTGAATAAACACACCTTGTAACAGCTATAAACTTATTATTTGAACTTACTGGTAGGATATCAAATACAAAGGTTAATTTATTACAAAGCAAGCCGACCCCGGAAGCAAAGTCGGCCAACATGGGGAAGCCAACTTTGATTTCTTTCTACCGGTTTTCACTGAGATTTTGAAAATAAATAGAAACAATGGAACACTTTGAAAGGATAACTTCTCACACATTTACACAAAAAGTGATTCCTCGCAGTCATTGTTGTAGAGTACATAACATATATAAAGCGGAATAAAAATAAAACAAAATAAACCACATTATAGATCTAAGTACTGCTGAACAAACTTGAATGCCGCTAATATATTTAATTTAAATCCTTCAATCTGTCCACATTCTTAATTGCCCACTCAACCTCCTCAGACTCAAATCCATCAAATTTGTCCTCTTCACTGTCGCTGCTGTTTTCATCACATTCAGCATCTCTTATGATATTGTCCTCACATCCATTCAAATTATTGTTAATACCACAAACTTTAAATGATTTTTAGATCAGATCTGGCTTGTTCTGAAGCGATTCAACTGCTTTCACAATCCAGTCCCAACTGTTTGTTTGTCTGCACTCTTAATATGAGACGTAATTTTCCTTGGAAAGCCCCTCTGCTGCTTTACAAATAAAATTTTGCAGCTGGTTCATTTTCTTTTACATCACACTCATCCTCTCTAGCATGCTTTTTTGGTTGACCTACGGGACTCTTAGGTGAAGCTTTAGGCAACGCATTTTCTTTCCATGCACGAGACAAGGCCTCTTCACAACTTGAGTATCTCACTACAAACTTATATGTCAGATATCACTGCTGTGTAAATAAAAGACGTTCTGTTTCGGAATTAGCATGTTTATCAGTCACTCTGTACCGTATAGTTTCTGCTGTGCCCATCAATAGTTATTTTGCCAAAATAAGTCATGTAATGAGCACAAACAGCAAATAAACCTTGGCATTTAATAAAAAAAAACTTTGCTGAAGCATAAATTATAAGAGAAAACGTTGAACTCATTCTCATATACACAAACGATTCATTCATACCTGAGCTCTTGTTATTAGAAAATTTGCATCTAGGAAGAAAAATTTAAACAAACAACACTCAACAGCATTTTCTTTTTTAAAGTTTTCTTTAATAAAATTTACATTTGAGTTTATTTTTGACATGTAATTTTTAAATGATTTTAATGGTGTCCCACAACTTACGACTTGTCCTACAACTTACAGTGCACAAAAAAATACTTTAAAAAATACTTTATGGTGTCCCAACATATACAGTGTCCCAACACATATGGTAAATATGGTACCAAATTTACTCTTGTATGATGCTCATCTAGCTACAAAAGACATAGACACAGATCTGTCATTGCATATTCCACTAGCAGATATAGGTCTGTGGTGTTCATTTTAATCCACTGGCAGATATAGGTCTGTGGTGGTCATTTTGATCCATTGGCAGATTTAGGTCTGTGGTGTTCATTTTAATCCACTGGCAGATATACCGGTAAGTCTGCGGTGGTCATTTTAATCCACTGGCAGATATAGATCTGTGGTGTTCATTTTAATCCACTGGCAGATATAGGTCTGTGGTGTTCATATTAATCCACTGACAGATATAGGTCTGTGGTGGTCATTTCAATCCACTCCCAAATATAGGTTCGTAGTGTTCATTTTGTCTCACCCTGCCTGGGCTGTGATCATATTGAGAATATGCAGATATCATTCTGAAAGAAACAGAGAAAAAAAATGAACCTCAAAAGTGGAGATCTTTCTGCATAGAGTAGGGGAGCTAACACTTGTATTGCCTTTAAAGACACATTTGGGATGTTGTTAATGACATCATAGTTTTACACTTATTTTAATGATCTTTAAACTCAAAAAATTTACCCAAAACATAATTCATAAAGCATACAATGCAGGTGTTTTATTGAATACAGTATTTATCATTTTAAGAAATTTTTTTGCATTATGTGATGGGAGACCTGAGATTGGCATATCCAGTCTCTGTGAAGTGGATCAAATGTATCCCATATGAACAGTGAGTCACTAATGAGACAAATGTGCTGTGATTGGTGATACCTTTAGGGACATGGTGTGATAGTCAAGAGTCTCAGCTGCCATATAGTAGATACAATGTTTCATTCATTCCTTTCTTGTTGCTGAACATGTTACATAATAACTTTTGATTCAGTATAATGTTAGAGTAACTGACGTTAGATTCAGTACAATGTTAGAGTAACTGACATTTAACTCTGTATAAAGTTAGAGTTCCTAACCTTTGACTTGATATAATGTTAGAGTAACTGACATTTGACTCAGTATCATGTTAGAGTAACTAACATTTGACTCAGTATAATGTTAGAGTAACCAACTGTTGATTCAGTATAATGTTAGAGTACCTGACTTTTGACTCAGTATAATGTTAGAATAACTGACTTTTGACTCAGTATAATGTTAGAGTAACTGACTTTTGTTTAATGTCTCATCAATAGTAAATCTAAGTTTTATTTTCTTTTATCAATAGATTTGTATATCATAATTTGGTGAACTGTAGGCAGCATGGTAGATTTGCTCCTTAGATGGAAAAGATTGTTGAAGTATGGAAAAAGTGATAAAGAAGTATTTTCATTAATATATATACATTTTCATTATTATCGCCTCATTAGACTAAGTCATTTCTGTTAAAATAGCTGTTTCTGTAGTGGTGAGGGTATTGATTTACCAAGGCAGAATTAGAACCTGGATATAGGGGTATGCTGTTGCTCAGTCCTCCCAAAGGACTCAGCTAATTTCATTTGATATTTCCCTTCCCACAGTCCTGTCATCTCCCATTAGGTCTCAAGAAAGGTTTGGTTCAAGACTGTATATCTTGGCCAAATGTCAGAGTGATTGAGTCCACCTTATCTAACTACCTGGTAGTCAGACTGTAGTATTTACATGTGTAAGCAGCTTAGTTGATTGTACTGCCTGTAAACATTTACAAAATTGGTAACCATGTAAATGAGCATGATGATGGCTTTGAATAATGTAGTAACTGTGAGTTCATTTAAATGATATATATCCATATCACTGCTTATGTAGACTGTTTGGTAGGATTGTTTTAGCTCCTCTCGTCATAGGCCAGAAGATCTTATGAGATGGTCTATTGTCCATCGTGCGTCCATCCGCTAGCACAAGTTTGTTCCCGCTACTGATAAACTACTTGGAGGATTGCCATGAAGCGTTATACACACACTTTCATCCCATTGATACTTTTACCATATCGATACACATATAGATACAAGAAGTGAAGAATTGATACTGTTGGCCACACTTTTAGAGAAACAAAGCAGTGTTTTGTTTATCTGCATTCAACAAGTGTAACTTTCAGATCCATTTCTCTGTTACTGGAAATACTATTTGGGCGGCTAAACTTATTTTTTGTTGGATTATGAGTCCAAGACTGTACCAACTGTGCTACCACATTGTGGGTTCGATACCTGCCCAGGTTAGCTTGGGTTAGCAGCCTTGGTAAAGGCTTGGTAAAGGCGCTCAGTTCACATTTCCTTGACATGATATAGCCATTATAGCCAATAATGTGTTCAAATTGCTGTAAAAACCAACCAGCTGACCATCAAATTTTATTCCTTCTGGAAGGTATCATCACTTAGTTTCATGCAACAATTCAGTTTAGTATTGTTTAGCTTAAGTCAAATAATAGCAAAGTGATAAAAAACAAGTTTATATCTTATTTTACATTTGTTTGTTAAGTACAATTTTTCCAGTGATAAAACTGAAGAAAAAAAAAAACAAAAAAAAAACAGGTTTCTGAGCCTTATTATATTTCATTCAGTGGTGGAAAATTCTGTTTTGCAGCAAGTTGGAACCAGTTGGAATTCTGCTGGACGGTATATTATCTATCACTTACCCAGAATGTTATATACATGTAAAATATGAAAGAAAATGGTAGATTTTTTGTGCAGTTGTTTTTATTTCTCAGTTTTGGTCACATAGGCCATTTAGTTTTTTTTTTCTTCTGACCAACCATTCATCTTTTTTCCTTTTCTTTTGTTTGTCATATCAGCATTTTCAATGCTAAAACACTAGAAAATGAAATAAAACATAATTAAAATAGTTAACTTAGCATATTAGTCATTATTTCATTTTATTTTGTCTATTTTCTGTATCCAGATGTTGGAAAGGTGCAGAGTATTTCAGCAGACTGGGTCTCAAACCACATTTACTGGACTGACTCCCAAAGGAAAACTGTTGAGATTGCAAACTATGATGGATCGGGCAGGAGAATATTAGTGTCCACAGACCTTCAGCAGCCACAGGCGGTCATAGTGGATCCTGTGTTTGGGTGGGTTGCAGTTACAACACATTACATTGCATGATGTAGGCTGTCAATGGTTTAAGTGATAAACACTTTTGCTTCATCAGGGCTAAAATTAGCAGTAGTCCACTTGCCTCAGGCTAGTTAACTTCCCATTGGACTAGTAGTTTTCATAATTTTAGTAGCCCAATGGCAAGTAAAGTTTCAGTTGTCACCAGTCAGCATTTGCGGGAAGGACTAGTGAAGATTTAGCAGAACTAGTATATTTCTCAATAGGTTTCTGCCTGTACTTCTGACTATGAAGAAACTTATGTTAAATTCTCAGCCTGCATCATGTATTTTGATCTTACTGAGGAAGAAGAATCTGACTGTATTTTTAGAAGAAAAAAACAAACTATTTATGAATATATCATACAAACAGAATTTTGTGCCTGTGAGATATGGCTTTGTGCAATAAAAGCAAGTCATTTGGGATAAGTTTGATACAGTGAGTTCATGTGGGTTTAGAGGAGTTTTATTGTAATCTGCAGAGGGAAATTCTTGTTTTAAATACATCTGAATGAATTCTGTTATATTCCTATCATTTGCACTCAAGAAGGAGCCCTAATTTTACCATCATTTCCCACAAGTAGGATAATTATTCTGATTTTTATGATTCAGTATCACCTTACACTCAATCAGCTATCAGAATGTATTTCTGTGTATGATTTAAAATAAGTTCATATTAAAAAGTTTTAATTGTTTAGCAGTTTCTTTTTATTTTCATTTATGTACAGGGATTTAATTAAATTATTACAAAAAATTGCTTGTGGTAGTAATTCGATGTTGATTTGCTAGATGATGTAGAGTTGTCAGCGTCATTGGTGAACTTCATGAAAGACTAATCTGTTTGACAGAGGGCAGAGAATGATGTGGTCATGGGTTTAAAGGAAATATAGATGTGGTCTAGCAGTTAAGATCAAATTACTAATTTGGCAAATAGGACTTAAAAATTTGGCAAATAGGACTTACTAATTTGGCAAATAGGACTTACTAATTTGGCCAATAGGACTAACTAATTTGGCAAATAGGACTTACTAATTTGGCAAATAGGACTAACTAATTTGGCAAATAGGACTTACTAATTTGGCAAATAGGACTAATGGCAATACATGTTGGCTAGGCAGTATATATGTACATCTCTTGAGTTCCAGGTTTGCAATCCAGGGCTGGTAAATTTTTTTATGATTGCCAATACACGGTTCAAGTTTTTGATTGATACTTCATGAATTCCTTTAAACCAAAGACCATGTAATTCACCAACCTCTGTTGTAAAGATTGTTCAGTCTTATATACAGCTGTAACTTTAATGTAAAAGAAGTGAAGTTTTCATTGTGTCCAAAAAAAGTTTTTTTTTACTTTTGTTGCACTTTCTGTTCTATGACAGATTTATCTTCTGGTATGACCAGAAACTGAATAAGATTGAACGGTCATTGCTGGATGGCAGTCATCGTCGGATCATTGTCAAGTCCAGAAAACATCACCCAAACCAGTTTGCCATCAGTCATGCCTTTAGGTGAGTCAAGAACTTCATTTTTGACTTTTTTCCTTTATATCTTGAAACACAATACCACTTGATACAGTACTGGAATCTGTGCACATAGGCTTTTTTTTCTCTGGTGGATCACTGTGACCTCTTTTGATTGTTAATGACAAACTTTAGAGAGAAAAAAAGTTGCGGCAGATTAAAGGAAATAAGACAGATCAGTTGCACAGAGTGCCAAATACAACAAAATAAGGTACAGAAATTGCAGGTAGGTTCACTGATTTTTTGGAGAAAAATATTGGTGTACTGGTTGTGATACATTATCAGTTATTACAATCTGACTAAAATCACTCCTCCAGGATCTGACAATAACCGCTGAGAGGTCGTGTTCTAGTGACCTTTGAATTAGCCAATGAAAATGCAGCTTTCAGAAATTAAAGGTAAATTAGATCATTTGGCACACATGGAGGCTCTTCAGCCATATTGCTAAGTCTCCCAAAAGCAAAGGTATAGGTCTTCGTCTGAGTGGCTGACAAATTAGTAAATATGGTCAGAGTTCATTAATATGGGATGGAGAAATCACACTCAAGAGTCACAGTTAAATTAATAACTGATAGTGAAATCTGTGGGTGAAATGATTCATCGATATATCAGTGCATTGATACTTTTGCCATATCGATACACATATAGATACAAGAGGTCAAGAATTGATACAAAATGATACTTACCATGTATAACTTACCATAATCTTTGGCAGTCATGAATAAGTATTAGTTGTTTGCCTTTTTATTCTTTCAACTCAGAATGCATCTGAGATAACTGTTGCATTTCAGGTATTCATTTTCGTCAGTATAAAAGAGAAAACTATTGACAACACCCACTCACCTTTCACAAATTAACACAACATGACATAGTTCATAATCTGTTTCCCTTCCGTTTTTTTGAAAGAGAGCAGGTATTGTCAATAATTTTCCTTTTTCACTAACAAAAATTACTGCCTGTGGCTGTGGAAGTTGCTTTGCTGCATCTATAGAAGTACAATGTGATGATTTTTTCGGCATTCATACCGACTCCCACATCCGAGCTTGTTCTTGTTGTGATTTTCCATGCACGAGGAGATTGCATTATTTCTTCTCTTTCGAAGATAACACCATAATGTCTTCCAAGTTTAAGAGTAAGATATGAAATTGATTGCAGGATGTTTTTAAAGCATTCATGCATTGCTAAACAAAGACTATAGTGACCTAGAAAAGTCCTGCATCTGATCAAATGGAGCAGCCTGAAATGGCCTAAAAGGTTCAATTGAAATCACAAATAACTAACAGGTAGTTTGTCTGGAAGTATCTTTTTTATCTTGTCATGGGTGAGACTGGCCTATAAATAGATGACAAGCCTGTAACTGTCTGCAATCTGCATACTGGAAATATATCCAGTATGTCTACACATTAAAGGGCACCAACCATGACTGGCATGCCTCCTAAAGGTGAAAACACCATCAAGTTGATATGTGTATCGATAATGTTTCATATCGTAGGCAGTGTATCATAAAGTAAAATGGCACAGATGTGTCATTTCACTCCTAGAGAAATCCCACTCAGGATTAAGAGTTTATTAATACAGGATAGAGGAATCCCACTCAGAGGTTTAGAGTTAATTAAATGGGATAGAGAAATCCCACTGAAGGGTCAGAGTTCTTAAATATAGGATAGAAAAATCCCACTAAGAGTTCATAAATATGGGATTGAAAAATCATATTAAGAGTTCATAAATATGGGACTGAAAAATCCCATTAAGAGTTCATAAATATGGGATTGAAAAATTCAACTCAGAATTCATTAATTTGGGATAGAAAAGTCCCACTCAGAGTTTGTTAATATGGGATAGAAAAGTCCCACTCAGAATTCATTAATATGGGATAGAAAAGTCCCACTCAGAGTTCATTAATATGGGATAGAAAAGTCCCACTCAGAGTTTGTTAATATGGGATAGAAAAGTCCCACTCATAATTCATTAATATGGGATAGAAAAGTCCCACTCAGAGTTCATTAATATGGGATAGAAAAGTCCCACTCAGGAGTCAGAGTTCATTAACTAGAGTTCTTACTCTTCATGATATTTTATTACCATTCCTGATTCATGAAAAGCAACCATGTGACACCAGTTAGATACCATCTCCTACAGATGAAATTATTTTTTTAATTTTATAATTTTTAGAAAGAGCATCAAATGTTACACTTCTCTCTTGACTTGGATTGTTTATATTATACCAGTAAAACCTTTCTACTTGGTAATAGAATGACTTAGAACAAATTTTTAGCAGATGCAAAATTCCAACCCTCATTTTTAATCTTCCTATTCTACTCTAGTACACATGAAGTTTCTGTACAAGAAAATGAAATATAATTTTCACATGTGCTGTGAAGGAAAATCCTTACTGGCAGGAAATATATACAAAACATTTTGTTCAAATCCACATAACGGTTTTAAAGGTATAGCTGATTAATTTACAATTTTCAGAATGGTAGTCTGAGCTATGAGAGCTGTCAGGATGTAGTTATGGTGTCACTATATCAAGTCCATTTTGTGTCAATAGATTGGCCTACTGATTCACAGTTGCAACAGAAGTTGTTTTGGAATAGGTAAAAACAAATATCAAAAAGAGAAAAGAATGTTAAATTGTGTTTGTAAAATATGGAGATGAATTCAGATTTTGGAGATACACAAGGAACCAGTCTATAAAGCTGTCATTTGTGGAAACTTACTTAGGGAACCAGTCTATAAAGCTGTCATTTGTGGAAACTTACTTAGGGAACCAGTCTGTAAAGCTGTCATTTGTGGAAACTTACTCAGGGAACCAGTCTATAAAGTTGTCATTTGTGAAAACTTACTCAGGGAACCAGTCTATAAAGCTGTCATTTGTGGAAACTTACTCAGGGAACCAGTCTATAAAGCTGTCAATATGGAAACTTACCCAGGGAACCAATGAAAATGATGCCTGGTACGATGTGGACAGATCCCAAAATCACAGAGAGCTCAATGAGTCTCTACAGAAAGTGCAGCACTTCTATCCAACTCTTCCAGAGCCACGGTGAAGAAGAGATGCGAATACTAGCAAAAAGTGAAAACTTGAGATTCTGGTTTCATAATGCCAACAAGCCAAACATTTGCTACTACCCAAGTGTCCATACACTTTAACCAATCTGACCACAAAATAATCTGTATTCTTTATCAGATAATATGATGCATAACCAGAATGACTGAGAAGTGTGACAGTATGGACTATTACTGCTCTCACGGGTTAAGTTTACAAAGATGTGTCATTCTATGCATCATCACCCAAAAATTGAAAATCCCCCCCCCCCATCCTCTACCTTATGAAAATGCCAGAGCTCTTTGTGAAAATCCTGGAGGTATCAGCTTTACATTGAATGAAATTTTTGGTTTGTTGCAAGAACTTTGTTTCTCTTTTTAGCCCACATTGTCATACAGCATTGTACACTTATCATTGTCATACAGCACTGTACGCTTATTATTGTCATATAGCACTGTACACTTATCAAAATGAGAGAAAACTTGTTTGTTGTATCATTATTACATAGAAGATCAGCTGTGCAGACAAAATCTTCATGTACCAATGAGTTGTATATTTACACATACTTATTGCATTGTATTACAAATTGCTTTTATACCAGAAATTTTTAGTTGACATTTATTCCCAAACTGCATGAATTATTTTGTTGAACAGTGTAGACTCTTTAGATTTGCTTGGCTGAACCCATCATGCAACTCCTAATTAACAGCTAGATTATTTTGGTCATAACACTAAATTTTCAGTATTATTATTAAGAAAAAGATAATAAATAAAGACATTATTTAAAGAGGGCAGCACAGTTAGTTGTACAATAGAAATAATTTACCTTGACACCTCTGAAACATGTGCATAAAAGGTACCAACATTTACAATCAGAAAGGTTGTGGGAGGAGGTGGATAGACCCTATGCTAGTAATTAGGACTTAGATTTCATCCGTTAAATACGTAAGTTATGGCAAGCTGATGTACTAGAAGATTCTTTGATTTCTGGAGTAATTTTCCTTATAATGGACCCAGAGTATTAAAAACTGTTTAAAAATATTTCTTTCTTTTCTCTTGGAATTAGAGATTTCATGGATGTCATAGATCTGAGGTTTTGGGTGTTGATTGATTCTCTGCATTGAAATGTATTTCTCAGACTGGGGTCTACTTAACAGACATATATGATATTATACATCGTTTTGGCTTTTACAGTTTTTGTAATATTAGAATCTGGCATGTTTCCCCATATTATATTACAATAGTCAAAATGAGGTTGAATGTAGCTCTTGAGTCTTGTAAAAGATGACACATTATTTGTTTTGGAATTAAATACTTTACTTTGCTTAAATATCCAAAGATAGGAATTTGTTTTCTTTGTAATGAAACTTGCATGATCATGTCAAAATGAATAATTGTCGACAAGAATATAAAATATTTTATTCATGATAACCACTTTCAGTTTGTCTTTAGTATAGAAAAAGTTCAGGTGATGCATATTTCATTTTGCTCTTTTTTTTGTTGCTCTGCTGACACTAATTAAACCTTCACTTTATCTGCACTTACAACCATGCCATTCTTGACACCACATTTGAAACCTGTTTAATGCCATTTCCAAAAAATTTCCGGTTTGTTTCTGCAGCTGTGTTCATCAGAGAGAGTTGTATCATCAGCATGCAGATCAATTGATAATACCTTACTTCGGGTCTTATGGGAGAACAGAACTAAATCATCTTGCCTGGGTGTGCGTTGTTTTTACCATTATCATTATTAGCTAGCCATTTTGTAGCATTATCATGGTGTATAAATATTGTAGCATATTAATGATTGCATAATAATCATAACATACAGTACTGATGTTTGTATAATAATCATAACATATTGATGGTTGCATAACAATCATAACATTCTGAGTGTTGCATAATATACTGTTGGTTACATAACAGTCAATTCAATGATGGTTGCATAAGTCATGGCATATTGATGGTTGTATACTAATCATAGCATATTGATCCTTGCATAACAGTTATACCATATGGATGGCTACATAAAAATCAAGGCATATATTATTGATGGCTGCATAAAAATCGAGGTATTTTGATGGTTGCATAACAATTATACCATATGGATGGCTGCATAAAAATCAAGGCATGTTGATGGTTGCATATGGCTGCATAAAAATCAAAACATATTGATGGTTGCATAACAGTTATAACATATGGATTGCTGTATAAAAATCATGGCATATGGATGGTTGCATAACAGTTATACCATATTTATGGCTGCATAAAAATTATTGCATATGGATGGTCGCATAACAGTTACACCATATTTACGGCTGCTTAAAAATCAAGGCATATTGATCATTGCATAACAGTTGCAGGAAACTAATGGTTCATTGTGTTCTCCCCACTATATACCAGTCACAGCACTGCATAAATGTTATGCATGCAGTTACTTAATGGCCCCATAAAACTAGAGTATCTTGGTAACAAATACTACCCATTATCAGTGAACCTGTGCAATACTGAAATCACCTTATTTCAGTAAGAAAAACAGTTTTTTCTTAGTAAGCTTCAAACCGTTTTGGGAGGACTGGTGGGTTGGGGTGGGTTGGGGGGGGACTGGTGGGTTGGAGGTACTGGAGATTGGGGATGTGATGGGTAGCATCCTGGTTTATAAGCCACTGCAAAATAGGTGAATGAGCTCAGTTCCTTTTTTAAGTAATTTTTTTTACTTTGACTTAACCTTTGGTCTTTGGATCAAATACAACCTGAAAGTATCAAAGAAAGGTTTCTTTCTTTGTAAATATCAAATGTATCAGATGCAAGTGGGATGAAGTTCAAAGACTAGCCATGATACCCCACCTTTTTCAAAATTTCATGAAATATATATTTAAGATATATTTCTCAGGTTATAAGCTTACCCTTACATTTTGAACCCCAGGCTTATCATACAAAAAAATAATGTTTTTGGTGAAAATTTTTTGGCATTCATTGCAACTTTGTTCCTTAAGGATGATCATTTCTGCAATGTTCGAGTATTGAAATCATTAAAAATGGATATTTTTACATAGATAAAAATTCAAGCAATCAAGTCACAAAAAATAATAAGTACTTGTTCATTTCTTCTGCTACTTGCAGTGTGTTCATTAAGTTTTAAAGCACAAGGGTTTTCCACAAAAATAAGATGTTTTTATGTTTTGTAACTTCAGAATCATTTTACTGATTAACTGAATATAGGCAGGTGCTAGTGGCAATGTTGCCAGGGTGAATCCCTGGACCCTGGCACCTAATGACACCACTGTGCTTGTATTTGAATTTCCATTTCAAAGTAAGAGTCATTTTACAGAAAAGAATGAGAAAATGTACTCTGTCACTAATTGCAAATAAAATAATTATAGTTATTAATATTTTTATTATTATTATTATTATTATTATTATTATTGCAATATACTGATTTTCTTTTGCCTTGACTCATGCATACAGCAACTTGATTGTTAGATTCTAGTTCAGAACGTAAGATATACGAAGGACACTCTATGGATTAGGGAAACTGATCCTTGCATATAAAGAAAATTGATTCATCATTGGTTTTTGGAGATGACAGGCACAGTAGCTTGTTATCTGCCAGACATGGATCAGTTATTCCATTGTGTATCAAAGTTTAGTAAACCAGTCTCAGAAGACTCCCATGTTAGTCAGTTCATACAACAGGGAATCAGAAGCTATTGCAAAGCATTAGCTTCATTAAAAAACAAAGCAAAGAAAATAAAAACTGTTATTTGCATACAGAAGATGGTCTAAACTGATTTCCAGAATGGTTCCTGACATTGTGGCCCCTCTGTGTTTTTCAAGGAAGTGAAGTTCATTTCCATCTCATTTACAGTAAGTGGGCAGCTAAATCCAGGCATCATATCAATTTCTGTTATTCTGAGTAGGTTGCCTTCTGTGCTTCCTTACATCACATTGCCAGAGTCAGCTATTTATTATGCTTGGGAATTCATAGAAATCAAGCAATGGCACATGCTGTTGAAAGTTGTTTCAGGTGCATCTGTGGAAATTCTTATACTGCAGTTCTTAATCAAAATGTTTACAAATTTGATAGCAAGAAACTTTATAAATTTATTACTAAGATATAATGAGTGATTGTGAAAATTGTTTTATAAATTTATTATAAGTTAGTAGGTCTTCTAATTACATTAAAATAACGATGTGACTAAATTACACAGAGAATATTGATTGACTAAATCAAGGAAATATTTGTAATTCATATTTTTTAAAATAAAACAAAATTTATTGTTTAGTTCACCTAGACACAAAGACAGGTGTGCTTAAGGTATGATGCAGTGTCCGTCAATTACTGTAGCATCCATACATAAACAATTGCTGTTTTTAACTTCTCAAAAACTGCCAAACCAATTTCAACCAAACTTAGCACAGAACACATGTGGTAAACTCCTTTCAGGTTTGTACAAATACAGATGCTCCCCCTTTACAGATAAAAAACTATTTAAATGATTTCTCCAAATCTGCTGAACAAGCTTTGATCAAATTTGACTATCTGGCATGAATACCCTGCAAGTTTATACAAATGAGGCAGAGACACCGCTCCGGTGGCCTAGGGGTTAGAGCGTCCGCCTCGGATGCGGGAGGTTGTGGGTTCAAACCCTGGCTGAGTCATACCAAAGACCTTAAAAAATGGTACTAACAGCTGCCTCGCTTGGCACTCAGCATTAAGAGGTTAGTGTTAGGACTGGTCGGCCTGGTGTCAGGATAATGTGACTGGGTGGGACATCATGCCACATGTCTGCAGCATGATGCCCCAGTGCTAGACATCACTATAAACTGTCACACAGCAGACATCGTAGCGATATGACTGAAAAATTGTTAAAGCTACGTTAAAAATCTAAATCACACACACACACACACAAATGAGGCAGAGATGGCATCAAATATGGCTGCCATTACCAAAATAGATAGGCATGTCCATTATTTGCCTACAGTTGCAATTTTCTTTTCTTTAAATCCTTGCAACCAATCTTGTCATGGAGCATCATGAAACGGGCATTTTAAATTTCTACCAATGCAGATCTGCTATCAAATCAAAACTACAGATCCGAATTTTGATAAATTTAACAGGATGTATACTGGCATTAAGATTTTGATGTTTCTGCACCAAAAAACAGTGATCAGAGATCAAATATTTATAAAAATTGAAAGCAAAGACTTAAAATGCCTTCAACACCACTAAATAAAATGTCATCAAACGTTATAGAAATCATTGTAGCCAGAAAACCAATGAAGTTTGTACAGATCTTGCCAGTCTATCACCAAATATAGTTGAAGATACAAAAGCCAGACAGACTTTGAAACATTTAATTATGTAATATAAGGAATCTACAGCAGTGAAGAAATTTTATCAGAAAGCATCCTGCTGACCCAGATTTCATGGCCAACTGCTCTTACATTTGGCCCTTAGACAGATGTCAGTCAGATGAGTGATCTCAGGCCTGACACACATTATCCTGAGAAGTCAAATAGAACAGTAGTATATTTAAAATAAAGGATTTATCATTGTGCACGTCAGATCTTTTTAATGCTGAAAATGATTGCAAACTAATATTACTGACTCCCTAATACTATTACAGCATTATATTCATCATGGCAAAATAAGAAACATACCACATAGACTTATAAGTCAAGTCCAACTGCAAACAACATAGATTCTGATCCTCTTTAGCATAACGTGCCTGCAGACCAGGGTCTGTGTTGTTTGTTCTACTGATTACTCCTAACAAACTACATAGACCCAGTTGTGCCAGCACTTTATGTGACAGCAGATCTGGGTCTGTGCAGTTTGCAGTTGAACTCATTTTATAAGTGACTATAGATTGTAAATTAATTGTACATATATCGTTAGAAAAAATTGTAACTTTGGATAATTGGTTTGATGTTTGGTGCTTTATGGCACAGCAACACAAGTAGGTAATTTTGTGCCAAGGAAAATGGAGTTAAGTGCCTTGCCCAAGCACTCGCTACCGTAGTCGATCCATTGGTTGGATTGAAACCTGCACCCTTTCGGTCATGAGTTTGTCATGCAATACTAAACCATCATGAGTCCTGCCTCGTGGGTGGATAGAATAAGTCTCACTGAGATCATAGACTCTAGAAGAGGAAGAACAGACATCTAATTGATGGATATCAAGAGCTCAACCTAATCGTTAACATAGTAATTTACATAATAATCAGCGTTTCCTTTGAGAATTACTTGTACTGAAAGGAAAATATTTTGGCAATAATTGAAAATTACCAGAAAATTGGATGAGAAATTTAGAACTTGTGACAAAACTTGAGCTTGATAATCAGATCAGACCAATGATGGAGCTGTTCTGGCAAGCTCATCTATCACTGTGGCTGTATTATGTAATCACACACTCACAGCTAGTGATGCCATTGGTCAACAGTCCATTGCCATTTAATGTATATCAGTTGTTTGAAGGGGTCAGCAATTCATCGATTTTGTTGTCAGCATTCCAGAATAGCATCAACATGTACCATTTTTATGTTGCCAGAATCAAGTCCTACATAAATAATATTATAAGAACCTTTCTGGCCAAAGTAACATAGAATGGTTATTTTATGTGATGCCAGAATGAAGTTGTAGATAAATAAAGGTCTAAAAACCTTGTTGGCTTAAAAGTAACATAGACTGGTTCTTTTATGTGATGCCAGAAAGAAGTCCTAGATAAATAAAGGTCTAAGAACCATGCTGGCCAAAATAACAGACTGGTTCTTGTGTGTGATGCCAGAATGAAGTCCTAGATAGATAATGGTCCAAGAACAATGCTGACCAAGGTAACACAGATTGGTTCTTTTATGTGGTGCCAGAAATTGGTAATAGGATGTTGGTCTGAGAACTTGGCATGTCAAAACAACATAGATTGGTCCCTTTATGTGTTGAAAGATACTTTTTTTTTACAGTTAATTATGTTTGGGGGTATAGTAAAACCTGTCTTAAAGACCACTGCTATGAGAGACCACCTGTCTTGAAAGACCACATTCTCAATGCATGGATATATTCATTATGTAGTGTTATGACCTGTCTTGAGAGACCACCTGTCTTGAGGGACCATTATTGTTTGGCAGAAGAGGTGGTCTTTCAAGACAGGTTCTACTGTAATATCCCAATGTTCTTTTAAGCTATCTAATATGGGAGATATTATCTAGAGTAAAATAAATTCACACTATATGTCCACATCATAGTTTTTGATTAGTAGAATCTTTATGGGTGGAGGGGTATGACACTGCAACATGACTGAAAGGTAAATTGTAAAATAGAGCTGATAAATTTTTTACTTTTTGTATCTTTTTGTAATTCATTCATTGTGCTTTCAGAAGCTGGCATTGTCTTGTTTGGCAAAATTCATTGTCTCTGATCAGCCATGGCTTGTTTTGACTGTGTGCATCTTTCCATATGTCATTGTGTTCTTTTTGGAACCTAAACTTCATTGACACCAACTGAGATTATTTTTGTTTCATGCAGTTGAATAGGTTTTGAAGATTACACTGAAATTGTTTAATGAAGGTCTGAATCCAGGCTTCTTGAATGAAGACTAAGGATTAACTTACAGGCAGATCAAAAGTAAATATAATAAAAGTCCTCATATTTTGTATGGCTGATGGATTCACTTATCGAAATGCAAAACTATTTATTACTTTATATCAATTATTCAAAGAGTTGCAATTGACTATAATGATAAAATCCATTTGGTGTAAATGATCAATGTCAGATTCTCTATTCTGGGCATTCCCTTTTAGCACCATTCTATTACACACATTAATCTGGTAAAATGACTTTTTATGTTTGAAATTTTCACAAATTGAGTACGATCTTGTATACCTCATTACAATATTATTACATGTAGGCTCGTACAAAATTAAAAAGAGAAAAGAGTGAAGCCAACAAGCTTTGTATATTTTAACAAAATAATTTATTTCCCTAGAAAACAATGTAAAAATTGGAAATAGGACTTACAGTTTGTGAATATAATTCAAAATTTAATCCTAAGATTGAAAAATACAAGTCCTATCACTAAACAGTTCTAATAGAATCCGGGTTTGAATCTTGATGAAATTCCAATATGGAGGCGATGATGTCAGATTAGGTCATTGTACTGGTGGTAACAGATCCTCGATTGAATCACAGTTTATAATGTTTCCGTTAAACTCCAGAATAAATTTCCACTGAATTTCTTTCTCCCAGAACTTTTATAAATATAAATTACTTGTTTAGTTTTCTAGAGAATAAATTATTAAATTCCAAAAAACAGATGAACTTCAAAAACAAACTGGCAACAACAATTGAAACCTCTTGAGCCCTCAAGGTTTAAAATACAACTCACTAAATCTACTAGAGAGCATCTGTTTAAAGCCACGATTTTAGATCACATGGTGTCTCACGTGACAGGCTACATGATTTCTAATTTGAACATCGCAATAAAAAAAAAAATGCCATTTATCACATTTGCAAGAATAGCCCTATTTAAGAATCAGATTCTCACACTGAAATAAATTTAAAAAGTAAACATTGTTTATTCAGACTAACACGTAGGCTGAAATGACCTTGGCAATTGCCAATCGTTTTTGCGTAGCGTTTACAAAATCTATGAACCAAAGTGAGCTAAAAATAATGATAATGAAATATCTTTTACGTTCCATACAAACTGAATTTACTGGGAAAAAATATCAATCCCATAAAAATAATCATTACAATAAAATGTAATGAAACAAAAATAAAATAAAAAAGAATTTTAAAACTAACACACAAGCAATTTAATTACATACTTGTAACAATATCCAATTTCACATTTTACACCTTTCCCCATGTAATTGTTTACTGAAAACTTAACCAAGTGTTATGTTATTTGTGTATGTATGTTCCACTGCTATCTTTCCAGTATGGAGGGTATGAATCTTCAAGGCTAAAAACTGACACTTCTAAATCTGTAACACATGTTTGTGTATTTAGTGTAGATGCACAATCTTTCAGTCTGCCTTGGTCCATTTATTGTACCTTTAATATAGATGGAAAAACTCAGTCTTGTTTCATTTACAATAAATAAGAAACACACATTATTTTCAGTACACATTATAGCTTATTGTAATTATGTACTGATTGCCCTTACTGAAAAATAATCCAGTCTTCACTATTATACATTTGAACAAATATTTGTTTAAGAAAGCCTTGTTCACTTACAAGCCCACAGGGTTTGAAAATTCACTCTACTAACTTGAAATGGTAAGTGTAAATCTCTGGTGTTTGATTTTAATTAAGTGGATGTTGTATTGAAAATATTGTATTGCCAACTTTGTTCATTGAAATCCATACTTTCTACCAAAAGATTCTTTTCTGTTTGTTTTGGTCAGTCTTATACAGTTGCTTCAGTCTCACTCTTTAATGTTAATAAATGCTGCTTTCAGTTGGTTTTTATAATTATAATTATTATTAGCAATTAATTATTGTTGGAAGGGTCGCAGAATAAGTTTGGGGAAATTGTTCTTTAGCATAATCAAATTTAGGTCATTGACATTGTCAGATTTTGTATTTCTTTAAATGCAACTTAAAACACATCCTAGAAGAATTATTTGGATGGCCTGTTGTCTGTCATCTGTCCATCTATTAGCACAAAGTTTTTGCTGCTGCTCTGAAACTACATGGAGGATCACTAAAACTCCTGAACAGAAGGTCATATTAACATGAGGTGTTCGTCAGAAGACTTACTGTTGTGTCTAGTTCAGGGGTCTCAAACTCAAACTGCCCGGAGGGTTGCTTGATGGCATTTTCGATGACCCAAGGGCCTCACCACCTTTGTAATCTCTCATGACACCTTGTGACACCAATCATTTTGTGGGCCACAGGATACCGCTTGGTGGGCCACATGCAGCCCACGGGTCATGTGTTTGAGACCCGCATGAAAATCTTGTTTCTGTTACCATTCTTGGATGGATGGTCTTATTGACAAGGGATTTTTGCCAAAAGACTTATATCATTTATAATTGGTCCTAAATGATAATAACAGCCATACTACAAATTTTCTTACTACTGCTTCTAATAAACAGAGAGTCATAATGACACAGGGTTCCCACAGAAGACATTTTTTGATAATTGGTTGGTCATAAATGAAAATGATTCCAGTCTGACAAACTCTTGTTATCACTCAAGTAATGTTTTTCACCATGAGAAGCTGTAAATTTGGATGACTTTTTGTTATAAGCACAATACACTACCTTTCATAGTGATGGAGTTGTCTTTCAGACTTCATGACATTAGGCATTGATACAGAACACGGACATTATTACTTGAGGTCTGCCACAAAGTCCTCCAGTTTTGTTGGGGGTGGGTTGTAGTGGATTTTGGTTATCGTCATCTAGAGGGTAATCGCCGACGGTATAATTGCCCGGATCGAGTAAATGTCAATATAAAGTGTGAAACTTACAGGTGGAATAGATAGAGATCTGAGCAGATATATAAAACAGAATGACATGAGCTCCCGTACATGTAAAGACAATAAATTTAATAAAAATTCATAAACAATTGTGATAATATGTTACATTAGGAAGATACACTTCTTTTTGAAGCAAATCATTCAATGAATTTCAAACACAAAATATATTTATACAAATAGCCGATCTGTTTTAAGTGATAGAATTAGTTCATCAAATCGAGTGAAAGATCAAAGTCAATGCCTTGTACAGATTCATAACCTGATTGTTCTGGTTCAGTCCGAATTCACTGCGACTGTTCTTTATCTTCCCTGTGCCTGTACATCTGGGTCCTTTCCACTTTTCCCTTCTCCAACTCTCTAGTGTCTCGCTGTTTTCGGCCCTCGGACTTTGTATGGTTAGGTGGTTAGGTAAGTATGTGATGCGTAGATACTTCAACAGGTAGATTTGTGTATATGTGACGTGGATACGTCGGTGAATACGTCACGTGGATATGTCAGTGAATACGTCACATGGATATGTCTGTGAATACCTCACGTGGAGCTATCTCACCTTCCAAAAGTAAACAAAGTAGCAACCTAAATATTCTGTCAGGTATCCTACAGGGAAGTGATTGTACTCCCGTTAATGTCAGATATAGTTCTATCGGAATTCAAACAGATACCAATGGCCATCTGGTCTAACTAAACATGGCAGACCATAAACAAACCTAGTTTCCTAAGGTCAATTGCTTTCACCAGACATGAAAAGGCTACAGACTCCCTAGAGAAATAACAATAATGGTTCTTAATGCACTTATCTGCACATGTTCAAGCAAAAGCTTTTAAGTTTTAACCTGTTTTCATAACTTGTTCACGAGATGCTTATCAAATCCTGAAGTAGATTTATGTATTGCAAGACATTCAGTTTAATGATAAATAAAAACAAATGTAAGAAAACATTTAGCATTTATATAAAAAATTTGTCAAGATGTTCATCTCAAGAAATGAAACTGTGGAAGCAAGTGTTCATTCTAGAAATGGAAAAGGTGGTCCTGATGGCCTCTAAAAAGTCAAAACATGGAGTCATTTAGAATATAAACAGATGCACATACCCTTGGTTGAATTTCAATCACATATCATTTTCACAGGAATTTGTATTATGCATTTTTTAATGTCTGCAAGAAATATTGAATCGGCCATTGTAGAGTACAGCATGGTTTTCTAAAATTTCCTTGCCTGCTAAAGTAACCGTGGCCATTATTGAGGTATTGTAGTTGACAAGGAAATTGCTGCAAATCGTGCTCATCCACTAGAACTGAATCTGCATTATTTTTTTCTTCATATACTTTTTTTATATAAATGCAGCAGTGCTTTTACTAAGATTAATATTTTCTTCATGACATTTTCTGTCATGGATCATTCGTCATGTCCCAAGCCAATCAAAATCAGTAAGACATTTCTGTCATGGATCATTCATCATGTCCCAAGTCAATCAAAATCAGTAAGACATTTCTGTCATGGATCATTCATCATGTCCCAAGTCAATCAAAATCAGTAAGACATTTCTGTCATGGATCATTCATCATGTCCCAAGCCAATCAAAGTCAGTAAGACATTTCTGTCATGGATCATTCATCATGTCCCAAGCCAATCAAAATCAGTAAGACATTTCTGTCATGGATCATTCATCATGTCCCAAGCCAATCAAAGTCAGTAAGACATTTCTGTCATGGATCATTCATCATGTCCCAAGCCAATCAAAGTCAGTAAGACATTTCTGTCAGTCTGTGAAATTGATCATCTTATTCTTTTTTTGAGAAATTCACACTCTATTCAGTAAACGTAGGATGTGCATGACTCAGTCTAAAATAAATCATAATGATCTGTGCCAAGTTCTTGGGTCTTTTTCATACATCCTATGAGTGCTGTGGCTGAAAATAAAATATGTCAGTGATGAAAAGTAAGGGTCATTTGCATTGTTTGATCTTCTGTGTTAGATTTGTTTTCTTTGGATTTTTTTATTTTCAGGAAATGATTTCAGCCACCTGGTTCATGTTTTTGGACAAATGTCAGGGTTATCCTAATTTTTGCAAAGCAGAAGCAGTTTATTTTGAACTAGATTTAACTTTTTAAAACTCTTTGAACCCTTTTAATAAAAACCTTCTTAGCAGAAGCTATCTAAGGTTAAAAGAAAGTGGCATGCATGTTCGTAGGCACATGTAGAGTGAGTGTGTGATTTGGATTTTTAACATAGCCTTAACAATTTTCAGTCATATCGCTACAATATCTGCTGTGTGACAGTTTATAGTGATGTCTAGCACTGGGGCATCATCCTGCAGACATGTAGCATGATGTCCCACCCAGTCACATTATTCTGACACCAGGCTGACTAGTCCTAACACTAACCTCTTAATGCTGAGCGCCTAGCAAGGCAGCTGTTAGTACCATTTTTTTAAGTCTTTGGTATGACTTGGCCGGGGATCGAACCCACAACCTCCCACATCCGAGGCAGATGCTTTAACGACTTGGCCACTGGAGCAGTGGCACATGTAGAAGATTTGAGTAGATCTAAATACCTTACAGCAGATTTTCTACTTCTTGAGGGAGAAACCTCTTTTTGGTGAAATCACAACTTGCAACAAAGGATGGGTGGGTGTATGCATGCTCAGCCAGTAATGGGGTTTATTAATTTCTGGAAAGCCTCTGGCCTCACATGTATACATAGCTTCGTTAAAGATAGACAACAAAACATCTGTTAAAACATCACAAAGAAAATATAACATATGTTAACCTGTAAATCATCATCACACAAAAGATATTACTTATTTCATTTCATCCCGGTCATATATATTTTCAAATATTGAAAAACAAACAAGTTCTAATTATGTAAATGCAGTTAATAACTGCTTCAGCAAAACCCATATTATTAGCATGAATAAAATTTTGAAAAGTCTTTGCTGATGTCCAGTTTGCTGTTTTCAAGATTTCTTGCTAGAACAGCCTTGTATGAAGCAATGATGCTGCAGCAGTTCTGTAAGTATGACCTTCAATTTAGAAGTATCAATTCCTGATTGTTCTAAAACAGTTTTAACCATCTAGCGATAGTACAGTCTGCTGTTTTCAAGATTTCTTGCTAGAACTGCCTTGTATGAAGCAGCTGATGCTGCAGCAGTTCTGTAAGAATGACCTTGAATTTAGAAGTATCAATTCTTGATTGTTCTAAAACTGTTCTAACCATCTAGCGATAGTACTAGTTATCACAGCTGTATGTGAACAATAAGACACAAAAACCTGAGTAGATTTTTGAAGATTTTTTTTTTGTCCTGTAAATATAATGCAACAAATTATGCGTAGCACATGGCTTCTATTCATTATAATGTATCAGTTCCAAATGGAAACTCTTACCTTGTGAGGAAGTTTTCAACAAATCAGAAAATCTGAGAACTATTTTATCTGTCATGCAAGTCATATTACACAAATTCAAAGATGTTAGAGTCTGTGCTTTTGGAGCTGTAGATAGAGAAATAAGAGCAACCAGCTTCAGTGTTAATAACCTCAAAGGCACAGTATCCAAATGAACAAGAGTAAACAGGTATTTCAAGACTGGGCTTACATCCCAGGTGTCCAAGTATCCTGGTTTCGGTGGACTCCTGTTAAATAACCCTTTCAGGTATCTACTAATCAGGAAATGGTTGATGCACCATGCGCTATCAAACATTCTCAAAGTATTAAGTAACTTTGCTATGTGAGTACTGATGACACTATAAAACTGAACATCATTTACCAAAGAATCTAAGTATGAAATTACTGTTACCTTAGAGACTCAATGGGATTAATTTCTCTGATTTTACACCAAGAAATCCATTTTTTCCATGCCAAATTGTACTGTTTATTTGTTCTTGGTCTCAGTGAATTGGTAATGATATCAACAGCTGTTTTTGGAAGTCCTTGGTTTTGGAGCAGTCTCCTGATACAGTCACTGTGATTAAAGATAGGGTCTTCCCTAGAGGGTGAGTTTGACCATTGTATGGAAGAGTCAGTATATTTTTGTGCCTTGGAAGTCATGGGAAGAGAAATCCAACATGACAAGACTAAAGAAAACTAGGATTGTGATGCCCAGTGTGGAACAATTAAGAGTGCTTTACTAACATGATCAGTGACTATTTTATTCAATATTTTCCCAATAAGATTAAAAGGGGTAAAAATGAATGGGATTGAGTCATGCCAAGAGAAAGAAAAAAAGCATCAGTTTTAAAGCACCTGGTTCTGAAAACCATGACACGAACTTCTTTAATTAATTGTTGAATCTAGATAAAAAAAGAGATTTATCAGGAATAAAAGTTTGAATAAAAAGCTTGCAAGGTATAAAAATGTCTGACAACTCCAGGTAATTTATCGAGAAGATGGTCTCACTCTTTTCCCATCTACCAGAGATCTGTCCAAACAAACTAAGCTCCCCACCCCAAGATTGATGCATCAGTTTGAATAGTAAAACCCCACCCCAAGATTGATGCATCAGTTTGAATAGTAAAACCCCACCCCAAGGTTGATGAATCAGTTTGAATAGTAAAACCCCACCCCAAGATTGATGTATCAGTTTGAATAGTAAAACCCCACCCCAAGATTGATGTATCAGTTTGAATAGTAAAACCCCACCCCAAGATTGATGTATCAGTTTGAATAGTAAAACCCCACCCCAAGATTGATGTATCAGTTTGAATAGTAAAACCCCACCCCAAGATTGATGTATCAGTTTGAATAGTAAAACCCCACCCCAAGATTGATGTATCAGTTTGAATAGTAAAACCCCACCCCAAGATTGATGTATCAGTTTGAATAGTAAAACCCCACCCCAAGATTGATGTATCAGTTTGAATAGTAAAACCCCACCCCAAGATTGATGTATCAGTTTGAATAGTAAAACCCCACCCCAAGATTGATGTATCAGTTTGAATAGTAAAACCCCACCCCAAGAGTGATGCATCAGTTTGAATAGTAAAAGCAATCTTCTCTTGTCTGATAGATTTTCCATTCTTATCTGCAACATTTTGGTACCACTGTTCAAGTTCCTGGATACTTCATGGATATAATTATACTCTGTTATCAGAATTGTTGTTTTTACAAAGTCATGTTATTTTATCATGTTTCAAACACCTGTGGTGCATTGGGGCATCCAAGATTGCATAAAAGGCATTTGTAAGTATACCAATAAATGATGCCAACTCTCGTATCATAACATATTTTTTTACCAATTAGTTTCTTGGCAAGAGTATGAATTTTTTCCACTTTCTCCTCAGTAAGAAAAAACTAAATTACACAGTCTAACACAAAACAAAAAAAAAAAAAAAATAATTAATTCTTTGAGATAGAATAAGTTCTGATTTTTCTAGACTGATTGTGAAACCAAGAGATTTTAATGTCTCAATCTTAGACCACATATTTTGTGAACAAATGTGACTGTCACCATCCAGGTTCAGTGAGTCATCATTGTAGTAGGAATGCCTAATGCACTGCTCTCTGATCTTAGTGAACACCGTTGGAGCAGAGAAAACCCAAAAAGGTAAACACACAAACTGAAAAATTTGGCCATTTGAAATAAACTTTAAAAACTTCTGATAATCTATATGTATTGGAATACTAAAGAAAGCAACCTTCAGATCAGTAGAAGTAAAGAAATCATTTTCCTGGATGAGATCTAGAATGACTGTAAATGTTTCTTGCTTGAAATGTTCATAATGAACAAATTTATTTAACCATTTCAGGCTGAAATTGGTCAGAATTTCCCAATAGGTTTGGGAATACCCCCCCCCCCATAATAAAAATGTTCAAAACAAATTGATTTCTCTCCCATATGGATGAAACTATAGCTCCTTTGTATAGAAGTTAATTGATTTAATTGCTAATATTGGTTCTCTGATTATCAGAAAAAGGAATTTCTTTTGGAAAAAGGATTGAAAAGGCATGGAATCAAACTCTTATATTTTACCTCAAGACTGTTTGTAAATTCCATGGATCATTAGTGAAATTATTCCATATAGCAATATAGGGTTAGCTTTCCCCCAAAACTTATCTCCATGGGTTCTAATTTGCGGGGTCATTTGGAGGGCTGGTATAAGCACTCTGTCTCCTTCCTCATTTGGGATTCTGGTATTTGATACCCTTAAGTATTTTGAGCACTATATGTTGCAACTGAAATCTTGCTCTGACTGAAACCTTGACCTCTCATGGGTCCACTGCCTCAAGTGCCACATACTCTGTTGAGACCCCTGTAAGTCTGGATGTAATTTTCTCTTGCAAGTGCAAACCCAGTGTCATATCTTTTTACTTCCCTGGACACATCATCCCCAAAAAGCATGGATGTTATGGGGGTATTACAAAGATTTGAACATTTTCTTTTTAAATGGAGTCGAATCATATACCTACTTCTAAGAGATAAATGGTATTGCACCATACCCATGAGAGTAATAACATCTGAAATTAGGTTTTCTTTTCATCATTAGTGGCAATCTGAGACTTTAATAAGTCTGCTAATTGGACGATTGGCACAATGCCAGCAACAAGAAGATTTTGTTTATCCCTAAAGGCTTTGTCATAATAGTGAACTCTAACGTCATGCCAAATTTCTTGATGGACAAGCTGGGAGCAGGGGGTCCAACTTCTGACAGTTTTCTGGGATCTTATACTTTTGTACAATTTCATCTGTTACACACAGAGAGGTGCATGCGGCATTAATCAACTGTGCCAAAGATTTAGATATTGGTTCTCCTTTTTGGGAAGCTTTCAGCTGCCACATACTGTCAGTTTTGTTAGTAGAAAGACAGCTGAAATCAGGTTGTAAGACATCAAACGATGCTCCATGTATTTTGCCAAAGAAATTTGTTTGAATGATTTACATGTATCATCCTCTGCTGGGGTAACATTAATGTCACGATATGGCCCTTCATTTCAGCTTCTACATGCAGTTCAGATAGTCATTCACCAAAAACGACATCAATTTCCTTGTCATCAGCCATATCTGGAGGCATTTCATTTTGGCCCAACGTTTTCTTCAAAACTTCAATATCTGTTACAGACAGGTTGTTTATGTCTATGAGACTGGATGTCTTTGAATGTTTGACATTTTCATCTGTTTTGGTAGCCATTTTTGTGACTTTTTGAACTTCAGTCGTAGCAGACTTCAATTGTTTGCTCTTTATTGCCTTGTTCCTTTGGCTTCTTAACTCCTCTCCCCTTGGAGGAAGTTGCCTCAACCTCACAAAAGGCTGTAGTATCTTCCGGGCCAAAACCACAACATCTTGAGTCGGCTTCGAGATCGGTAATTGAGAGGACTTCATCCTCGTCCATAGCCATAGCAAATAAACAAAAAGAAAAACATGACAAATAACAACTGTAGCTTGAACTATGTCATAAGCTGGCTCCAACACCACCACAATACCAAACAAGCACCTATTAAAATCTTACTGCAGTACCAGAATATCTATAAATATTTTGTGCAGGTGTCCTGTTTATATATGAGACATCATGTGACACATCATGTGACTGCTAAAAAAGTTTCCTTTTCTTTGAAGAGTGCCTGTTTTCACCAATGGCAGAATATCATTCTATGTATACATGAGAGGCCAGAGGCTTTACAGAAATTAATGCTTTTATGCAGCGTAACTGGAATCACAATAACTGGAGTTTTCCATCATCTGTTGTTACAAACTTTGTGCATGAATAAGACCTGGGATAAGGATTTATTATCGGGTCAAAAGGTCAAGGTCACTGTGACTGAAAAGAATCAAAATGGTTTCCACACAATAACATTAGTTCTGCATATGTGCATGGACCAAACTTTGTGGATTGTTTGCATTTAGAGTAAGAAAGAATCTAATTGATTTGGGAGTCAGAAGGTCAAAGGTCCTAAACAGAAATGGTTGTCAGCCTGTTAATCATTAGTCTCTTATTGGGACTCTTGTTTTCTTAAAAATAGGATGGAACACACAAGGTCATGAGGAAACAAAATTAATTAATCAATCAACTTATTCTGTTTGTAGTTGAATTAATCATATGGCATTTTAAGTTCAGTTTCTGATCAAGTGATACAGACAATAGCGATGTTATCATACTGACATTTTCAGACAAATTTTAAAAAACAAGAGACTATCTAAATTAGTCGATACACTGACACCATTTCAGCGGTTTCAGCAGGGGAAATGGGTGTCTTCACCCCAATACCCAACACAAGGGGTGTTGACTCTGGTCCCCTAATGCTTTTTCAACTTCAGCTACTTTCATTCTTATTGAAATCGCAAGTCTTCGTTCTCTTCTCTGGTCATGAAGGATCCATCATGGTTTGCATCATGCTGCCTTACTCCTTTTGGTAGCTGTCTCTCCAGTGCAAGTCAGAATATCATCCATCAGTATGCCAGTAGCTCCTCAAAAAAGATATTATGTTTGATTTGAATTAAGTTAATTGACATTTTGTTTGTATTGTGCACTGCAGGTAATTAGTTCTCATTTTGCATGTTTATTTTACCTCATCTATGCCAGGTTTTTAAAATTATTCTGAGAACATTTGTAGTGTACTGTGCAAAGAGCTGTACTATTGATTACTATCTATGCATATGAACATTATAGACTGATATGCTGATATTTGTATATGCAAGGAGCTATGGTACTAATAAATAATGCCACCCAAACCAGTCTGGGTCTGTTTCACTGGTATATCTCAGGGCAGTGCACATTTTTTCCATTTCCAGGCAATAATAAGGCTTTCAAATGCTGATTTATGGTATCATTAAGCACCAATCAGTCAACCAACCTACACTGTTTTTAGTTCCAGGAGTCAATACAGATGTTAACACACTCTGATAATTTTCAAGATTGTGCAACATAATTACTTTGTCTTACTGGTGAAATGGAGCAGAAAATTGATTTGCTTGATATTCACTCAGTTGTAAGAGGCAATTATTGATCATACAGTGTCAGAGGTGTTTGCAGTATATACCGTATTTGCTCATATTTGACTGACTGAAAAGTACTTGGGTTGGACTTTCATATTTACTAATTCAGGTATACTTTTTTGCTTATATTTAGCTTCACAGCTTTAGAATCCACCAACAAAGCAGATTAAGGAATACACTGCCGTGCTCAAGTGACCCAATCTTTACTGTGTTGCATACTGTCAGGCATCAAATAGAATTTTCAGTTTACATTATTGACATTGCTGTAACTTACAGTAAACACTTTTGTAGCTTTGTTTTAAATAAAAAGCAGTGATGCTGTTAACAATTCCAAGGTATTGATCAATCAAGCAAACCTATCCAAGTTTTGTTAATTGTTTAATTAAAAAAAAATAAAACACTGTCAAGCATCAAAGAGAATCTGCACTTTATATTTGTGGTGGCTTTGCTACAACCAAAAATACCATAGCAACAAGTGTGAAAATGCCATAGGACCTTAACTTCAGAAGTCACTGCAGATTATGCATTTCCATGCCTCAACCAAGTTTGGGAGTACTGACCATAAAACCATATTGAGACAGATAGAGAATTTTATTTCAGAGCATAAGAAAAGAAAAAGGTCCCCATGTTGGACAGTTTTCACTGCAAAGATTAAACACCATGCAGTGAACATTCATATGAGGAAGTGAAATACATTAGATTCCGGTTAATTGGGCCGTCTTTTAGTTGTGGCAGCCATTTATGTGGGACAAATCTTAAAGGACAAAATACATGTATACCTTTTTAACTACTCTTCATAATTGCAACAGATGCTTAATTGGGCCAAGTGTTCGAGTCCCTTTCGTCCCAGTTAACAGGAATCCACTTTATATTTAAAAGTGGTATGTCACCTCAGCATGATAATTCTTATCTTGTCAAGATGAATAAAAATGATGCCAGTACAATACAATCAGAACAGTGGTTATCTTGAAAAGCTTCTTATTGTTTCTTCTCCTGAATGAATGGCACTTATGACAAGGGGATTTGACTAAAAGGCTATTGGTGAAGTCTAGTTGGTTCTAAATAAATAAAGATGCCGATATGATGTCCAGTATGGTCACTATTGTTGCCATCTTGAATGTCTTGTTACAGTGTCATCTTCAGATCTGATAGTTGTAGTGACATGGGGTTTTCACTTAAACATTTCTAATGATATCAAGTGGGTCTTTGATAAAAAAGTTGTGAATTAAAGCCATTTGTCCACCATGGTAGCCATCCTGAGAATCTTGTTATTGATACTTCTTGACAGTTGCTAATACTGTATTGACATTGTGTTTTCACTAAAAAAAAACTAATTTGATATCTACACTGTAGCTGGTTTGAAATAAAAATGTCATTGGTCAAGCCTCTGATTTAATGGCCATGGTTGCCATCTTGTTATAGCAGAGACACATATAACACTGGCATCTGATACACTGGCTTTGTTAAGTCTTGTGGGTTCCTATTCATGTGTAAATGAACCGATCAACAGCAACTGAAATTCATGTGTAAATGAACCAATCAACAGTAACTGTGCTGTGACTAACAGTAGAGAATTTTTGGTGTCACTGTTGACAGGTGTAATCTATATATTGATAGACTAACACAACGTGAAGATTTGTTTTTTTAATGAAGTATTTAGTGCCAAAATGTCAGATCAGAAGAAAGGTTTCAGGATAAAGCCGAATATCCTTGTGTTTACTTTCTCAAACTTGTACACTCAGTTGAAAATGTATTTAGCGTATCAATGATACAAAGTATGACTTGATGACTCAGTTGAATGGAAGATGAAGAAATGCATAAAATAGAGCAATTGGAACTAATTGAAAAATGCGACAGAAAAACAGTTCAAGTTATTTCAAAAACAGAATTTTATGCTTGTGTTTAAAGCAAAGGTATGGCCCTTAAAATTAAAATTCACTTTCTTAACACTTGTGCATCCAGCAGCAGATTTATGTAGCTTTTAAATAATAGTAAATATGGCTTAATTTAATGCATGATGAAGAAATGCAAAAAAAATAGACAATGGAGATATATATATATATTACCAGCCAATTTGACTATCAATGTCACGCCCACTCCTTGCACTCGTTCCTTACATACTGAAATCTTTTTCTCAAAAAACATTTTTAAAAAAAGATTCAAATGATAATACCATTTTTATTTTCATGTTAAATATCGATGATATATCCAAGAAATATCACATAATAATAAGATCAAACTGAATTTCAAGATGCAGTAAAAAGACTTGCTTTCTTGTAGTTGACTTACGATACACCTGCACCAATTGTGCTCGCACTTTTTAATCATGCAGTCACATGTAATGTTACCAAGATCTTTTGATAATAAAATACCCAGCAGGGAATTGACAATCTCTGTGTTATATATGTCTCTAGTTGTAAATACTCCTCCTGAATGGATAGATGTAGCAACATTGGAATTTTACTTTAAAAAAACAACCTCTTTTAATATGTAGCCAAGTCTAAATGAATATGGTGCCAGTCACACCTTCAGTATGCCTGCCATAATTAATATCTTGCAGATCTTGGTTCTTCTAAAGTTTCTAAACAGATGATTATGTACACTTCATATCTTGTACTGGTTTTTCTTTAAGCACTTACTGACAGATGTTCTCTTTCTTATTGGAAGCTAACAGGACTGAACCTTTTCTGCTGGTGCATTATGCAATAATGACCTGCCTTTAAAAAAATCAGATAATCTTGTACATGGGTGAAGATGGTAAAGCAACACCATGGTTTCTCTTCCTTCAGCTGATGAGTGGGATTTAAATGCAAGATTTTTGTGCTCTTGCAGTTTTTATTTGATTACATATCCTGATATCCAATCAGCCATATCAGTAATTTAAGAAAACACAAGTCCATAGCCTGGTGGGGTGTATGAAGGAGAATGAATGAGTCATACATATGCATTCACAAATAATTCTACTTTATATTACTGGCACCATGATTCTACTCCATTCCAAAACATGGATGAAGGTTTATTCTGGATGACTCTTTTATTTATTGCTAAATGGTATGTCACGATCCAGCTGTGGTATTATAGATAATAGCACAGAAGGTGTGCATTATCATATTTTGAGCCCCCACGTCAGTGGAGCTTACACGCTAAATACATACAACGATTCAGAGATTCAAAAGATACAAATTTATAAAATGTAACAAATCAAATTAATAAATATATTCAACATAAAGTCTTCAATTTCTGCTAAATACAATTGACATATTAATCAACCAGGTTAATCGAATTCCCATTAACCTGTTCATTCATTGTTTGAAACTTCATGATCTATATGTGAAAGAATCACTATTCCTTGTGTTGTTCCTTCTACTCATCTGCTTCAATCTTTCTCCTTCCTTCCTTCCTTCCACTTCCACCTCTTCCTTATTTCCTCTATTTCTTCCTACTTCCTCTTTCTCCTCCTTTCTTTCCTCCTTCCACTCTTCATCTTCCTCCTTTCTGCTTTTGTGCCACCTCATCCATGCACCCTGAAAGCTTCCTGAATGAATACAAGGGACATAATTTCTTGCAACCCGACCATATCTTTCAGGAAATCTATCACTCAAACAGACCTGAGTGACCAGCTTTACAAGGTCCTATGTACAACCACAAATCTCCACTTATATGTACATGCCTTGCACTACTACGTACAGATAATAATTTACTTCTCTGAATATGGCAACACAACTACGACATAGTTAATGAAGTAATCATTCATACTGCGTGCATCACAAGAATTAAAGAAATATATACCTACTCAGGGTCCAGCTTCACATGACCATCAGTCTAAGATTGCTACATTCTAATAAATGCAAATCCACATCCGAACTCAAACATTCTAATAAATACAACTACACATGATAACAATTCAGAAGATAATTACAAGTAATTGAAGGTAACACAATCTAATTCACTCAAAGTACAAAATTCAGCCAAGATATCATCTTAAGACATCTATACATCCATATTCCTATCTCTTCATTTCTAGAAACTTATTAGCGATACTGCACAACAAAACGTTCAGTGACGGCCATATGAAATTTTTTTAATAATTTTGCATCCTTATGTAGATGACCTGATTCTGTTTTCGTTATTTTGGACACAATTAGCACCGTTATGGAAAACCGTTGGAGGTAGATATTAAATCTTGTAGACTTGTTCGTACGTATTTGACCTGCTAAGATTTTCATGCCTATACAACAATTTTTTTAAATTGCATTTGTACGATTTTTGGGACTTTTTATGACAGTCTATTATATCATGATAAAACAGAACCCACTTGTAGATAGACAAATGAAATTTGATAGGCTTACAATCGGTTTAAATCGGGCATGTCTAACAATGGCCCGCTTGCCCAGACCTTCACTTTGTGTGGCCTGCAGCCATGTTGGCAGTACTTTTGAAAATCTGCATTGTAATTAATACTTACTGTATTTTTCTGTATTGCTTTCCGATGATGGTTTTATGTATCTACCACAGTATGTGACTGTCTTATTTAACAGTATTATTACAACCATGTAATAAGAATGTTATTAATTGTCATGTAATAATTGTGTTGGATTTTCATATTTAATTATTAAACTGTTCTTGCTCATGTGGCCTGCAACCTTAAGCATTTTATCTTTTTTGGTCCCCAGCCAAAATTGGTTGGATGCCCTTAGCTTTAATTGTCAGGGCTTTATGGAAATTTGTCAGTTTGTTTACACATTTTTAAAACTTGTTGGGATGTTGACTTTTTTGACATAATCCTGGTTAGCACAGTTAAGTGTTAAAAAAACACTGGGATGTGCATGTTTTGCAAGCACAAATCGGACGATTTTTCTGGTACTTTCATGAGGGTTTATTTTTAATGCTTAGCTGAGTTAATGAACAAAAAGTAATCAATTCTTTTATCGTACCCAGAAAAATTACTCTTGATTGTTTAATGTACTTTACTGGTCAATTGATTATATCCTTTTCCTTGAGCTTTTCTTGCAAAGAAAATAATCAATATTGTGGTTTATGAACCAATCAGTTTTGTATTAGACCTAATTTTCCTGTCATGAAAAAGTAGTTTTCTTGGATGGCCTTACAACATGTGGAGAATGAGAAAAGTCCGTTGATAAATGTTTTGTCGGATACTAAATAGCCAGCTTGACCTATGATATGTCTAATATCATACATTTACACCTCCATTAATAGTCACAGTCTTAATCATCCAGCCAGAGTCTAATGTTCCCTTCCATCATTTCTTCTGCATATTAAGTCAGTCCTGAACAGCCAGCCAAAATTTTAGTAGCTGGTTAAGTGAGGTTGGTTGTTGGTTTTTATAGCATTTTCAACATAATGAGGAAATGGGAGTCAAGCCCTCTTACCAAAAACATCAGGCAGCTACTGGCCTTGGCAGGTATTGAATTAACAAACCTTGGATTGTGAGTCCGATACTTCACCACCTGAGCTACCATGACACCCCGGATGCTTAAAAGGGACGGCGCTTTATACTTGTCTTCAGAAGGCTCCTTATTGTAATAAAACTACAGTATAGAATATTTTCACTTGATTATTTTTTTTACATTTTTATGTTCTTAGAGCATATTACAAGATGAAACATCCTTGCAAAAAAAGAGTGCATTAATTGCATTGCTACTTCATAGACTTAATGAGAAAAATGTTTCTCCAAATTAAGTGTCCTGTTCACACAAAGCTAATGCTTTTTGAATTTACTCAGTTATGGTAGGCTGATGAATTCAGTACAAGTTCAGGTCTTGAAAATTCCATTTGTATTAATGAGTGGTGACTGAGGAATTTTTCAACATGCTCATCCGATTAGATGAGTGGTATTTTAAGCAGATTCAGCATTATGTACAGCGTAGATGAGCAGATTCGATGTAGTCAGGAAGAAGTACATATAAAAAGTCACCTGTATTACAGGACAGGTAGCAAACTGAAAATATTTGGAGCCTTGGAGATTTTATAGAGAACATAAAACCAGTGAGACTGGAGATTGATCATGGTTTTGAGTGCTATGAACATCATTAGAGTGCACTGATTAATACATTTCTAATATGTAATATTATATGGGCAGAAAATTATATGCATTGCAAAAAAATTAATAGGAATTTTAAGCCAGTTTTTTGTTTCTCAGCAAGAGTCTTGTATAAATTATTTTTCTTTTTTTTCCCCCTTTTTTATGTTTTGATGAAAGTGTAGTTACTTATAGTTTTTAGTGACTAGAATAAAAATTATTCCAAAAAAGTTTCTAATACACTGGAACTTTGTTCTGGAAAAGTATTCCAGTTGAGATTAGAAATGCCTGTTCTGATTCTGTCTTCCAAAGCCAATATATCCAGTGGCTTCAGAGATGCAGTTAAAATGAAAATCAAAATGACTCTATTTGTATTCATGAATACCTCTGGGCATTTACTCATCTGTTTTATCACTAATTGCATACTGCATGTATATTGACTACGTGGCTTCAATACGTATGGGCCAGTATCCATATGGTGAAAGGAAAAAAAGTAAATATACTGTGTCTATACATGTACATGCTACTATGTATAGGTATGCATTTGTGTGTATACATGTGCATCTGTATTTAAATAAGTTCCTTTGTATGAGGGCCTCAAGGTAGATTATTTCTTCACCTAAATGTGTTACTCTTTTTAAATAAAGTCATTATTATTATTATTATTATTATTATTATTATTATTATTATTATTATTATTTATATTATTATTATTATTATTATTATTATTATTATTATTATTATTATTATTATTAATCATTGAAACTGTGCAGTTTCAGCTGTACATCTTGCCTCAGTTCATACTTTGCATAGAGTCATTTCAGTTTTGTTTTAGTCATGAAAGTTATATGGACTGGCAAAAATGTGGTTTTGGCTAAATGCATGTGTTTTCTGAATAAACTGACATCTTGCTCTATGGGCCAACTGCAAAGAATGTTTTTCTGTACATTATTGTGATGAGTTTAGACTTCAGATCCACAGTTTCAGTTAGAAGGAATTCAACATAAATGATTATATTCACAACCAGATGCAAGGAATCAAGCTTACCAATGGTTGACTGAAATTGGGTGTCTGGAGTAGAATTACAAGTTTGATAAATAATTTAAAAATCCACCAACTTTTCCTTTTGTAAGGTGAAAACGGTACTCTAATCAGTTAAGAGGAATTTAAAACTGCCAAAATCAATCAGCTTTCAAGTTCCAAATGCAGTCCAGCTAATTTGTGTTCACACATTCTGGTGTTACAACACCCATTGAAAATTGCATCAAACATTTCCAACAATTTGCAGGAGTATTACCTGAACCTAGTTTATCACATGTAGAAATAGAGTGCTGAAAATGGAAACAACTGGACCTGAGAAGTTATGGATATGTCAGAATTGATGGTAAACTTGGGTTACCAGCATAAAATAATGAACACAAAAACTAATATTTTCCCTCGCTTTGACATACTAGATTATGTTCCCTCAGTTTAATGCCATGTATTGGTGCCATAAAAGTGTGCCATGTGCAAGATTGCCTGATACTGGATCACACTGCACATAGTATAACCTTTATGTAATGTAATAGAATACCTTCCTTGTAAATAGGACTGTGTTATATGTCTTATAGTGAGTTGTTATATTGAGGCATCTTATGGTGAGACCTTACATTGAGATATTTTGCAGTGAGTTGTTATACTGAGACATCTTATAGTGATGGTATTATACTGTGACATCTTATAATGATTTTAATATATTGAGACATCTTATAGTGAGGCATTACACTGAGGTAACTTATAGTGAGGTGTTACACTGAGACATCTTTTTGTGAGGTGTTACACTGAGACAACTTATAGTGATGGTGTTATATTGAGACATCTTATAATGATGGTATTATACTGAGACATCTTATAGTAATGGTATTATATTGAGACATATGATGGTATTTTACTGAGACATCTTATAATGAGGTGTTATACTGAAACATCTTATAGTAATGGTATTATATTGAGACATCATATAGTGATGGTATTATACTGAGACATCATATAGTGATGTATTACACTGAGACATCTTATTATGAAGTGTTACACTGAGACATCTTATAGTGAGTTGTTATACTGAGACATCTTATAATGAGGTGTTACACTGAGACATCTTATAGTGAGGTGTGAAGAGGAATTTAAAACGTCCAAAATCAATCAGCTTTCAAGTTCCAAATGCAGTCCAGCTAATTTATGTGTTACACTGAGTCATCTGAGACATCGTATAATGAGGTGTTACACTGAGATATCTTATGGTGAGGTGTTATACTGAGACATTTTATAGTGTGGTGTTACACTGAGAAATTTTATAGTGAGATGTTACACTGAAACATCTTATAGTGAGGTGTTACACTGAGACATCTTATAGTGTGGTGTTACACTGAGAAATCTTATAGTGAGATGTTACACTAACATAGTGATGGTATTCAGACAACTTATTGGGATGGTATTAAGATAGAGTTAGGTTTTATACAGATATGTATATGTATATATATATATATATATATATATATATATTTTAGAATTTAGCTATATATGCTGCTGATAGAAAAGAAAAAAAACCTAGTAAAATTGTTATAATTGTTACATGTTGGAAATATTGCACCATGAGCAACACCAGAATGTCAATGAGGGTATGAGTTGACCTGTCAACCCTAAATACACAAGTTCTATGCATGAGAAAATTAAAGCATACAATCATTTAATATTATTTTTACTGTATTATCACATTTAATTGTTGGATGTCATGTGAAGATAACAATAAGTAATTAATATCTTTCATACAAATAACTTTTAACTTTCATCAGTTCTATCTAGGAAAAAGTTCTTGGGTAGTCAATTTTTATGATACAACACTGTTAGAGATCTCTAATTCATGATTTTCTTGGAAATTTATATTTTCTGTCTTGGAAATATGGCAAGGGTTGCTATTACTAGTGTAGTGATATGCTACCTGGAAATCTTTTTGTCAAATAGCATGTGAACTATTGAATGAACCACTCCGATTGGTAAGTGAATGGGTTTTCATTTGCAATTGCATTATTAGGTTTGATTCAACTGGGGCGGATTGGGAGTGTTTGACAAAGTTTGAAGAATACAGGTCTGACATAACTCATTTCTGGTTGTTGCTGGCTTTGCAGTAGCTCTTGAGAGAGTTTGGAATGTTTGTAACAGTGATATGTATAGCCTGTGTGTCTGGAACAATGTTTTCTGTTAGTTTGTAGCATAATATTAAATAGCTCAACTTTGTGTATGTGTGTCTTTCTCTCAAACTGTATGGTGTGTTATCAGTGTTGGAGAGACCTTTAGTTGCTTTATGAATTAAGTTCTTTTTGTTATATATCTGCTGTTGTTGTTGTTGTTTTCATTTTACAACAACTTCATCAGGCAGAGCAGAAGACAATAAGGGTTTCTTCTTTTTAAAAGTAGTTACTAGTGCATGAACACCATGACTGAGACAACCAGACTCAGACAACTAGACTGAGATAAGTTAGGTTAGGAAAACAACTAGATTTCTCGATTACACCAGGTACCTTGTTATACAGTAGTGAATTACAATGCAATTTATGATCATACCCATGTTATATCAGGTACCATGTTATAAGTGAGGTGCTTTATAATGGGATTTATGACCATACACATGCTGTATCAGGGACAGTGAGGTGCTTTATGATGGAATTTATGACAATACCCATGTTATATCAGGGACCATGTTTTACTGAGGTGCTTGCTTTAATGGGATTTATGACTACACTTATGTTATATCAGGTACCATGAGATGCTTTATTATGGATGTAAGACCATACCCATGTTACATCAGGGGCCATGTTATACTGAGGTGCTTTATAATTGGATTCATGACCCTATCCATTTTAAATCAGAGACCATGAGGTGCTTTTTAATGGGATTTATGACCATACACATGTTATATCAGGGACCATGTTTTAATGAGGTGCTTTATAATGGGATTTATGACTACACCCATGTTATGTCAGGGACCATGTTTTACTGAGGTTCTTTATAATGGGATTCATGATTATATCTATATATTAGAGACCATGAGGTGCTTTTTAATGGGATTCATGACCATACCCATGTTATATCAGGGACCATGTTATACTGAGGTTCTTTATATTGAGGAACGACTTTAAAATAACACCTCATTAAACTTACCATCTTTTTAAAATGGTCATTACATTCAGTTTCTGATTTAAGGAAGTTTTAATGCAACGTTGTTTATAGATAAACGTCATATAACTTGTATACCAGTATATTTTGTTTTTCTTAACATACAATATTTGGTCAATGAGACCCTATGGTGGAAAATGTTCCTTGAAATTTCTTTGCAATGAAAAATCTGACTGCTTCCAGCATATTGATTTATTGATTTATCCGCAATCATCAAATGCCTACATGTACTTGACTACAAAACACATAGTTATGATAATTCTGACTCACAGCATGTCATTGTGCATTTTTCAGTTGCTTCTAGAATGAGAAGTAGTTATTGAGTCTTCTATGGTGTCACCAGTGTTTAATGGGTTTGTTGACAATGATTGAAATGGTCCAATTAATTTAAATTGTTAAAACTTCCAGTCCTTTTTTTAAGCTACAATTTGCCTATTTGTCTGAATGATTTATCCCATGGAACTACCATATATACTCACTTATGAATAGAGTCCAGCTGCAAACAACATAGACCCTGAGATGCCTGATGTGCTGGCAGATCAGGGACTATGTTGTTTATTCTACTGATTATTCCTAACAAACTGAATCAACCTAGAATGGCTGGTGCATTACATAGCAGCAGATCTGGGTCTGTACAGTTTGCAGTTGGACTCATCTTTTAAGTGAGTACATTTGGTATTTATGCTGTTATGATCTTATTTTGTAAGATTGATTGCCATGGCGCGCACACACACACACACACACACACACACACACACACACACACACACACACACACACACACACACACACACACACACACACACACACACACACACCATGCTGTGAACAGCATAAAACTAGATTTGTGTGGCTTTGTGCCATCTTTGCCATTGAAGGATCTGGTAAAAAAAATTTAAGTTTGCCTCGTAATTCCAGAATGAGGCTTTCACAAAAATGTGAAAAGCAGTTTCATTGGATGGTGAGAGGAGGTGATGTTTAATGTCGTTGTGATGATAAGTAGACATAATGTTTCACTCAAACAATGAAATTTCGATTGCTGATTGGGATACACCCTCTGTATCGATAGTGGTTTTAAATTTGATCCTTTCAAATTTTTTCTATTACTTTGACTTCATTGATAGCACAAAAAATGTTTAGAAAAATGTGAGGATAGGGAGAGAGATGTCTTTTCAGTTTTGCTCCTACAGAGGTTTACTGTCAGTAACAGTAATGAACAAATCATTTTACCAGACTCGCATATGGCAAAGCTGTCACAGAGCCACACAAAAGCCTGGGTGAATAAGACAGATCTGTTGTTGAATAATTCTGTGGCGTATCTGGGATTTTTCCATTCATTTTGAATCACAAGTTTTACAAAACTCTTACACTGAGACCTGCAACATGTTATGTGATGGCGCATCTGGGTCTATTTGGTATTCTTTGTCTGTAATTCTCTGCCCACTTATCCCCTAATCCTTTAAGAGATTATCTTAAATAGCTTTTATATTTTGCCAGGATTCTAATATGCTGAAAGTCAATACTACTGTAAGGACCTAATAATGGTGATTCATTTAAGCACACAAAATTGGCATCCAGTCGTAAAGAACTGTTGGATTGCCTTTATGGCGTTTTTTTGCAGGCCAGGCTATTAATGTATGAATGATACAAAGACAGTTAACAGGAACTATGGTGACTCAATGGAGCTATGGTGACTCAGTGGAGCTATGGTGACTCAATAGAGCTATGGTGACTTAATGGTTAGAAAGCTGAGCTCACAACTGAAAGGGTGCAGGTTCTATTCCTACTTTTTGATTATCGGGAGTCAGCTACCATAGTGTGACCTTGACATAGCTATAAATAGCCTACTTGTATTGCAGTGCCATAAAACACCAAACCAAACCAACAAAAAAAAATTGTTATTATGACTGATTTGGGGATTTTATTGTTAAAACAGATATTTTTGTATTGAGAATTAAATCAGAGATTAATGATTTACTATAATTTTTGGCTGAAAGTAATATCAATGCATTTTTAAAAAAAAAATTTCATTAATGAATCCAGCCTATAGAATTCTGAGCGTTTGATGATGTCACAATACAGGTGCGAAATGTGTAATCAGTTAATAAAAATATCATAAAGTTGACATCTTACTTATGCTCTAAATAATTGATTCAAATCAGTGTTCATGTTGCAGTGTCTGTTATAAATATTTGATTCAAATCAGTGTTCATGTTGCAGTGTCTGTTATAAATAATTGATTCAAATCAGTGTTCATGTTGCAGCGTCTTTTCTAAGTAATTGATTCAAATCGATGTTCATGTTGCAGTGTCTGTTATAAATAATTGATTCAAATTGGTGTTCATGTTGCAGTGTTTTTCTAAATAATTGATTCAAATCAGTGTCCATGTTGCAGTATCTTTTCTAAATTATTCAAATCAGTGCTCATGTTGCTGTGTCTGTTCTAAATAATTGATTTAAGTCAGTGTTCATGTTGCAGTGTCTGTTCTAAATAATTGATTCAAACTGCTGTTCATATTGCAGTGTCTGTTCCTTTGATTTAGTAAGAGTTCTAGATTGCACATGCTTTAAGATTTTTGTTTTCAAAATTAATTATGTTACAAATGTTGAGGGAGATTCCAATATTAAATATTATCAGTTATCATGTTTCTGCCATAGAAACTTATAAAAATGGTATTCAGCATTTGACTTCATAAAAGTGGTATTCAGCATTGACTTCATAGAAGTGGTATTCAGCATTGACTTCATAAAAGCGATACTCAGTATTTGACTTTGTAAAAGTGGTATTCAACATTTGACTTGATAAGTGATATTCAACATTGCCTTCATAAGTGATATACAGCATTGACTTCATCAGTGATATACAGCATTGACTTCATAAAAGTGATATTCAGCATTTTACTTCATAAAAGTGGTATTCAGCATTTGACTTCATAAAAGTGATGTTCAGCATTGACTTGATTAAAGTGGTATTCAACATTTGACTTCATATAAGTGATATTCAGCATTTTACTTCATAAAAGTGGTATTCAGCATTGACTTCATAAAAGTGGTATTCAGCATTGACTTGATAAAAGTGGTATTCAGCATTGACTTCATAAAAGCGATACTCAGTATTTGACTTTGTAAAAGTGGTATTCAACATTTGACTTGATAAGTGATATTCAACATTGCCTTCATAAGTGATATACAGCATTGACTTCATAAGTGATATACAGCATTGACTTCATAAAAGTGATATTCAGCATTTTACTTCATAAAAGTGGTATTCAGCATTTGACTTCATAAAAGTGATGTTCAGCATTGACTTGATTAAAGTGGTATTCAACATTTGACTTCATATAAGTGATATTCAGCATTTTACTTCATAAAAGTGGTATTCAGCATTGACTTCATAAAAGTGGTATTCAGCATTGACTTGATTAAAGTGGTATTCAACATTTGACTTCATATAAGTGATATTCAGCATTTTACTTCATAAAAGTGGTATTCAGCATTGACTTCATAAAAGTGGTATTCAGCATTGACTTGATTAAAGTGGTATTCAACATTTGACTTCATATAAGTGATATTCAGCATTTTACTTCATAAAAGTGGTATTCAGCATTGACTTCATAAAAGTGGTATTCAGCATTGACTTGATTAAAGTGGTATTCAACATTTGACTTCTTAAAAGTGATATTCAGCATTTGACTTCATAAAAGTGGTATTCAGCATTTTACTTTATAAAAGTGATGTTCAGCATTGACTTGATTAAAGTGGTATTCAACATTTGACTTCTTAAAAGTGATATTCAGCATTTGACTTCAAAAAAGTGATATTCAGCATTTGACTTTATAAAAGTGATGTTCAGCATTGACTTGATTAAAGTGGTATTCAACATTTGACTTCATATAAGTGATATTCAGCATTTGACTTCATAAAAGTGGTATTCAGCATTTTACTTTATAAAAGTGATATTCAGCATTGACTTGATTAAAGTGATATTCAGCATTTGACTTTATTAACGTGGTATTCAACATTTGACTTTAATAAAGTGATATTCAGCTTTTGACTTCATTGAAGTGGTATTCAGCATTGACTTCATTAAAGTTCATAAATGTGGTATTCAACATTTGACTTCTTAAAAGTGGTATTCAGCATTTGACTTCTTAAAAATGGTATTCAGCATTTGACTTCATAAAAGTGATATTCAGTATTGACTTCATAAAAGTGATATTCAGCATTGACTTGATTAAAGTGGTATTCAACATTTGACTTTATAAATGTGGTATTCAGCATTTGACTCATAAAAGTGATATTCAGCATTTGACTTCATAATCCCTATAGAGACACAGAATTTTTCCCCTCAGAGAAGTATTAACATTTGGTGGTGACATGCTACCCTCAAAAGTAGTTTCAGATTTATAAGATACACATCTCTTTCTCTCCATTTCTTTTGTTGGAATGTGATCTTACACTTTTGTCAGTTTTACTTGGAAGTTTAAAGAAACAATGGTATGCAGGTAATTAATGTTTTCCATCTACAGCAAATGTTTTACTCTTATTTTCTGTTCTTTTATGATAGCATGGATTGGCTTGGTGTTTTTGGCACAGCAGCACAAGTAGGTTGTTTAGTGCCAAGGCAGTTCAAGTAAATAGTCTTGCACATGGATACACCATAGTAGTTAATATCGATCCAGTCACAGGATTTAAACCCACATCCTTTCTGTTGCAAGACCAGCATGTGAAGCACAGAGCCACTGTGACTCCTGCCTTAGTCATCTCTTGTGACATTTATGAGAGCATGTCAGACAGACATCAGACCTGACTACATCTGTGAATTCACATATGGTACCTTTTGTCATGGAGATTGAGACACCAAGAAAACCAAGACTGATTTGTTTTGTATCATTCAGGTGGGTCACATTGATGAAATGTTGAGAACATCTGAATGGTTGAAATTGATACCAACTTATTTTAAAAATTTTGCAGGCAACTGTACTGGACAGATGCAAAAGACAACTCTATATACTCTTGTGATTTGTCTGGCAAGAAGCTGAGAAAGCAGCGAGACCTGAAATCAGTCACATCCGGAAATCCTGCATATGGGTTGACAGTCATTGGTAATACAGCACTGGTTAGCACTGGAGGTGATGCAGGGATCTATGCCATGCTTATTGAAACCAACCTACCGTTTTGGTACAAGGAGGCTACGAATCTAGGTCATCGTGAGCTCTACAGCATTGTGTCCCCTGATGTATCAACACAACCAATGAGTAAGTAGTTTCCGTTTATTGTGAATTCACTGCACTTTTTTGTGAAGTACCAATTTTCATGGATTTTGTGGTTACTACAAGCCACAGATTTAAAGACCAAGTGATCCATCCAGGGAAACAATAGAACCTCTTCCCAAATCCACGAATTTTACTAACCAAAATGCAGACCACAAAAAGTTAATTTACAGTATCTAAATTAAAGGGACTAGAAAAGTAAAGTGGTAACACCTGCTAGAGCCTTCTTGGTCCAGGGTTCAATTCTCAATTCCAATACATGTGAAAACAAGTTCAGGTCAATAAAATGTGGGTGGTTTGTAAATTTCTTTGATTTTACTCAACCTCAGTGACCACCTCTTACTAATTTCTGATCTTTTAAGAGGAGGATAGTCTACTTGTAAATTATTTGAATATGGTACAAATTTCATCAAATAAATAGAAGTACTACCAATTCAGATTGACCTTAGTGTTTTTCACTCAATTGCTAATGCAGAATGCTACCTTATTTTAGCAGCAATTGTAGTTGTACACAATAGCCTGTTAAAAAAAAAAAATTGAAAGTGAAGTAAATAAAATGCATTGAAATTTACCCACGAAAGCCGTGGTGGCCAGTTTCTACTTTTTTTTTATCAAAATCACTTAATGATGCAGAAATTATCCTTTGTGATGATTGCATAGCATCGACTAACAATTTTCATGCATGCAAACTGAAAAATTAATTTTTGCTCTTTTGGTCATAGATCAAAAGAGCCTATGGGATGGCCTGCTGCCTGTCATCCTTCATCCATTGTCCTCTGTCATCTGTCTATTGTCTGTCCATTAGCACAAGTTTGCTATTGCTACTCCTTGTAAACCACTTGCAAGACTGCCAGGAAACTTTCATCTGTAGTTTTAGCTGATCCTAAATGAAAATGGTGCTGCGTGGACACCCAATATGGATAATACAGTGGCCATCTTGAAAATGTTATGGCTAAGCAGCTGCAACAGAAAGTCATACTGACATGGTGTTTTCACTGAAAGACTTGTGATATCTAGTTGGTCCTAAATGAAAATGATACAGATCTGATAATCAGTATGTCCATATGGTGGCCTTCTTGACAATCTTTTTATTACTATACTTCTTCTGAATGGATGATCTTATTGATGTGGGATTTTAACTAAAAGACTTCTTATGAAGTCTAGTTGGTCTTCAATAAAAATCATGCCACTTGGGCATGAAATATGGCTGCTGCGATGGCCATCTTGAAAATCTTATTTTAGTTACCTCTCCTGAGCAGACGGTCAAATCAGCATGGGGATTTTCACTGAAAGACTTCTTATGATGTCCAGTTGATTCTAAAAAAATATATTGCTGATCAATGAAGGCCATCTTGATAATATTGTTATAACTGCTCCTCTTGAAATTGGTCATGTCAACATGGGGTCTTCAGTAAGAACCTTTCACTACTTCTCTTGCATGAATGGTGGAATTGGCATTGGGTTTTCACTAAACACTTCTTGAAATATTTAATTGGTTCTGAATGAAATCTGAAAACCCAACATATCTGCACTTTAGTGAAGGAGTTTTGAAAACCAGACCTAATTGATACTGAGGTCGTTGCTTGCATTTTTGTACTTCATTGACCTCATGTGTACAGTGACTTGCATTTTGCCCAGACTTTGTATGTAGTTGCATTCCAGTTAACTAGTTGATAGTCACAGTTTGTTGTTTGTCCTATATTTTTAATGCAGCCCTATATTTTTCAGACATTCCTATGTTTTCCTATTTTCAAAAATTTGGGTAAGTGAGAAATACAAAACTGAAAAGAAAATGGCAAAAGAATTTGTGCATGTTGTGTGTTTTCAAAGCTAATAGTTTTATTATCTTTAATTTGTGTGTATGTTGCTTCACGGATTTTATTTCTTTCAGGCATGACATTCCTGCCCAACTTCCCAGTTTATGTTGTTGGATATTTCCTAAGATTAAAAAAAAATGCTTGGATACTACTGCTAAAATAATTGTCCACAATAATATCCCACAAAAAAGCTATATCAATACACATTGCATTCAGCACCATGTAGCAACCTGTAAAACTTTGCCCTTATCCACCATTATTTGAGAGCATTCTGAATATTGTAACCTTTCCACAGAGTTTCTTGCATTCAGTGCTTCAGAGAAAGAGATTTCTAACTTCATCTGAATCATTTTTTAAACCAAAGGGTGATATGTGGCGATATTTGACTTAAACATTTTCCAACATGCCTATGGAAAAAAAAATGAGCAAGTTTCTCTCCAATATCATTCATACCCACAAAAACTTTTTCACACGAAAACTTGAGTTTCATGCATCTACAGTTACCAAACTTCGTAAGATGATTTGCACTTGGGGTAAGGAAGAACTACGTTGATTTTGGGGTCAAAAGGTAAAAGGTCAAGGTTACTGTTGCTGAAAGAATGATGATTCAGCTTCAGTTCTTTGCTATCTATAGTTACCTACTCTTATGGATCTCATGTGCTTGGGTCATGGATGAAGTCTGTTGGCCTGTTGATTTCGGGGTGTAAAAGTCAAATACCAAGGTCATTGTAACTGACAAAAGAAAACAATTTCTGCACAACAACATTAGTATTGTATCACAGACATGGACCAATATTATATGTTGACTGCTCCAGTGGCCTAGTGGTTATAGCATCCACCTTGGATGCAGGAGGTCGCAGGTTCAAACCCTGACTGAGTCATACCAAAGACTTGATAAATGGTACTAACAGCTGCCTCGCTAAGCACTCAGCATTAAGAGGGTAGTGTTAGGACTGGTTGGCCTGGTGTCAGGATAGTGTGGCTGGGTGGGACATGATGCTAGATGTCTGCAGCATGATGGCTCAGTGCTAGACATCACTATAGACTGCAAGACTGTGGACATCGTTGCGATATGACTAAAAACATTTTTAAGCTACATTAAAAATCCAACTCACACACACACACTTCATAAATATTTATGTATGGCTTACTCTGCCAAGAAGAAGGAAGCCTGTTAATTTGGGGGTTAAAAGATCAAAGGTCAAGGTACTGAAAAAATAAAAGTAGTTTCCAAACAAACATTTCATTTATCTACATAGAGGACTATGGGCAGGCATATAATGGACCATTCACAGTACTCCTGTTTAGTTTGTTAGTTAGTTATGCCCGTCACTCCTGCCTGGGTATAGGCCACCCACAAAAGATCACCAGAGACTTCTGTCCTGTGCCATCCCCTCAAGCTGACTCCAGGTGTGACCCAGCTTAGTGATATCCGCCTCAAGGTCACGTTGCCAGGTGTTTCTTGGTTGACCCCTTCTCCGCTTGCCTTGTGGGTTCCACTTCAATGCCTGTCTGGTAATGTTGGTTGGCGCTTATGCAGGGTGTGTCCTATCCAACCCCACCTTCTCTTCATGATCTCGTCCTCTACCGGAAGCTGAGAGGTTCTCTGCCACAGGTTGGCGTTGCTGATGGTGTCTGGCCAGCGGATCTGGAGAATTCTTCTTAGGCAGCTGTTGATGAAGGTCTGAACTCTCTTTACAGTCGACTTGGTGGTTCCCCAGGTCTCTGCTCCATACAGTAGGACTGACTTCATGTTGGAGTTGAACAGTCTGGTCTTGGTAGTCAAGGAAATTTCTTTGGAGCTCCAGATGTTCTTGAGCTGTATGAAAGCTGCTCTCACCTTTCCGATCCTTGCCTTGATGTCTGCGTCTGTGCCACCCTGCTGGTTGATAATGCTGCCCAGGTACATGAAGGACTCCATCTCTTCCAGGGGACTTCCATTCAGTGTGACTGAATTATTATTGACATAATTGATCTTGAGGATCTTAGTCTTGTCTTTGTGGATGTTGAGGCCAACCTGTGCTGATGTGGCTGCCAGTACGTCAGTCTTGTCCTGCATTTGCTGCTGACTGTGGGACAAGAGCGCTAGGTCATCGGCAAAGTCCAGGTCCTCAAGTTGACTCCACAATGTCCACTGGATCCCATTTCTCTGCCCATTGGTGGACGTCTTCATAATCCAGTTGATGATGAGAAGAAAGAGAAACGGTGACAGCAAGCAGCCTTATCTCACGCCAGTCCACACTAGGAATCTGAGTTCTGTCATGCATGGTTGACTCTGCAGGAAATTCTGTTGTAAGTGTTCTTGATCAGGTTCACCAGCTTGGTTGGGATGCCGTAGTGGTGAAGAACTTTCCAGAGTGTCTCTCGGTCCATGCTGTTCAGTGCCTTCTCATAATTGACAAAGTTGATGTAGAGCGAAGAATTCCACTCCAACAATTGCTTGACTATGATGCAAAGAGTAGCCATTTGGTCTGTACACGATCTGTTCTGCCGGAAGTCCACTTGCTCATCTCGTAACTGTGGGTCTGTGGCCTCCTTCATCCTCTCCAAGAGTACCCGGTTGAAGATCTTCCCTGGTACTGACAGGAGTGTGATTCCTCTGTAATTGGAGCAATTGCTGAGGTCGCCTTTCTTGGGGATCTTGATGAGGTATCCCTCCTTCCATTCAGTCGGTATTTCTTCTTCCTCCCAGATATTCTCAAAGAGGGGGTATAGCATTTCCACTGAAGCCTCTAGGTCTGCTCTGAGGACTTCTGATGGGATCTCATCAGGTCCAGCTGCCTTGCCGTTCTTCAGCTGGGTGATGGCTTTCCTGATCTCATCTCTGGTGGGGTTGTCACAGCTTATGAGGAGATCTATGTTGGCTGGCTGGATTTCTGGGGGATTTAGTGGTGCTGGCCTGTTCAACAGTTCTTCAGAATGTTCTGCCCATCTATTCATTTGGTGTTCTGTACTTGCTATGGTCTTTCCCTGCTTGTCCTTTATGGGTCTCTCTGTTTTGCTGTACTTGCTGGACAGTTTCTTGGTGATGTTGTACAGCTTCTTCATGTTTCCACTTCTGGCCGCTTCTTCTGCTTCTGCTGCCAGTTGTTCAACGTAGTTTCTCTTGTTTATCTTGATGCTTCTTTTCACTTCTCTGTGGGCGTCAGTGTACTCTTTTTGTTCCTTTACTTTTGTAGCTCTTGTCCTACTGCTATTTACTTCTGCTTTCTTTTGTTTCCACTCCTGGATTTTGCGCAATGTTTCAGCTAAAATACGTTCTTTCTGCTGGTGCTTCATGGGGCCTAGTACTTCTTGGCATGATGATTTTACAGCCTCCTTAACTTTCTGCTATCTGTTGTTCACATTATCTTCCTCATCTTCAAAAAGCTCTTGTAGCACTTGGTACTTGTTGTTAAGCATCAGTCTGTATTCTTCTTCAGTTTTTGTATCTTTCAATAAGCTGATGTTATACTTTGTTTTCTTCTCTTTTGTGCCCATCCAGTTCTTCTTCAGTTTAAGTTTCAGCCTTGCGACAACTAAGTGGTGGTCAGATGCCACATCTGCTCTCCTCTTCACCCTCACATCTTGCAGGGATCTTCTGAACTTCTTGGCTATGCAGATGTGATCAATCTGATTTTCTGTCACATGGTCTGGTGATATCCATGTGTTCTTGTGGATTCTCTTGTGGGGAAAGATGGTACCCCCGATGACCAGGTTGTTCAGTGCACAAAGGTCTACAAATCTCTCTCCATTCTCGTTCATCTCCCCCAGGCCGTGGATCCCCATGACTTGTTCATATCCTGTGTTGTCTGACCAGTTTTGGCATTGAAATCACCCACGAGGATGTTGATGTCTTTGTCTGGGAAATTCTCTACTATGTCCTGTAGTCTGTTGTAAAACTGGTCCTTCTCTTTTTCTTCGCCATCATTTGTTGGAGCGTAGCACTGTATGACGTTCATCTTTATTTTCTCCTTCTTGGTCCTAAACATTGCCATGAGGATTCTGGGTCCGTGTGGTTCCCATCCTATCAGTGCATTATATGCTTGCTTCGACATCATGAGCCCCACCCCCTTTGTATGAGGTGCATCACCTTCCTCATGTCCTAAATACAGCAGCATCTCTCCTGTCATCAGTCTTCTTTGTCCAGATTGAGTCCATCTTGTCTCGCTAATGCCCAGTAGGGATAGGTTGTAGTTCATCATCTCTGCTGCTACCTGTGCTGTTTTTCCTGCCTCATACATTGTTCTCACGTTCCATGTTGTGATGTTAATTCTCCTGTTTGATAGAAGGGTGATCTGCTTTATGGCTTCAGCGGGCTCGCGGCTTCCACCACACAGTGTCATAAATCTTCAGAAGAAGTCCCTTCCTTCCTCAGGCTTTCACTTTCTGGTTTTTCTTCTGTTGGCGTTTTTGTTGCAAGTTGGGTTTTACAGGGTCGGGTTGCTAGCCCCACGCCCAACTTCCTCTTTTTACATCCGGGCTTGGGGCCGGCAATGGCAGAGTTAGTACTCCTTTTTTAAGGTTGTAATATTTTCTGCCTCAGAAATACTGGAAATATAGACCAAATGACTAATAAATTTTAGGTTTCACAGTAGTAATTTCTTCAATAATCTGAGCTTGGAAAGCTTAGGTTGTAGAGTGGTAATTACAGTTTGCCATATTACACCAGAATGGATGCATTTGAAAAGCATGAGGCTGTGGTGTCACCATTGAGATATGAGAATTTTAATGTCCAGTAATAATGGCTTGTCAGAGGATGTACTAGTGTTGATAATCCAGATTTTATTGAGATATATTGAATAATCTTCTGCAGTTGGCTTCAGTTTAATCTTTTGATCCATTTACATGTATAAGCCTGCCATAAGGTGCAACATAATATGTGTTGTCAACTTGCCTGCCCATCTGTCATTTCATTATTTCGTTTCTGCACAATAGTTCTAGTTCTCCACCTACTACCATTACCAGTATTTGAACATAGCTTGCATTTTGGGGCAGGGAAGAAACCTATTTGTTTCCACATAGTAATTTGACTTTTATCCCAGATACCATGACCAAACTTGGTCAATGGTTTGCAATTAAGATAAGAAAGACATCTGTTGATTTTGGAGTCAAGTCAATGGCAATATAGCTCTGTGAAGAAAATGGCTTTTACATGATACAGCACTCCCTTGTTTTAGCACATCCCGTTAACTCATGAATGCTTATAATTTAGAGGCAAGTAGGGATACATTTTTTTTTTTATAAAAATAATATAAAAAGTAAGTGTATACATGTATTTGCTGAACATGAAAAAAAAAATTGCTACAAAAGCTGGAAATGAAAACTTGATATATCTCTTATTTTATCATTGAAACGGCAGTTAGTGCTTAGAAATTTTAATCAATATCATGAAATTCAGAATACGAAATATGAAGTAGTAGATTTTGTTAAATTTTCTAATAAAACAATTTTCAGTATACTTTAGCAATCTACCACAAAATGTCGATCAGTCAGTATGTTTGTAATGCCCACTGGTGGCAACACTTAAAGAAATAAATACCAATGACACAAGTCAAGTGAAATTCCTGTTTTGGTTTTATCTTTCGATTCTGTTTCACTATAATCATCGTAAAAGCGATATGCCCTCTGGTTTCTAAAGTGAAATTGTGTCAATTGAACGTCACAGCATTGCCCACAAGCATTTCATAGAGAACCTAATTAAATGCTGACTGCATTTTGAGCTCTGACTTTTTGAAGCGTTTTTTGTATTTTTACATTCAATTAAAAGTAGGCTTGCTTTGTGTTATCACCTTAATTACATCATTTGTATCAAATCAAGTAATGGGGTTAGAATAAAAAAAGTTAAAAGGCAGGCAAATCCCACCTGCATAAGGGCTAGTGGTCATAGTGGTGTGTCAGGTCAACTCATTTCAATTGACCAGTTGACCACTGTTTTAATAAATTATTTTGTAAGTAACGTAATTAAAGTATCTAACATTAATTAGTAGTTTATCCTGTTAATTCACAAATGTGTTTAAGAATGGTAAGGGAACAATGCGAAAGACACACTCCATGTATGAAATGCCTGTTTTCACAGATGGGGTTCATTATGGAGAAGCAAGTTCCAAAGTTTGTAGTGAACTTAAAATTCTCAAATTGGTACCCAGAAGGATGCATAAAAATTCCGCTTATAAGTACATTGAAATCTTAACTTCATTCTTTTACTAATAGAGCAATACACAATTGAGTTTCAACTTCATTGTTTTACCAATAGTGCAATACAAAATTGAGTTTCAACTTTATTGTTTTGCCAATAGAACAATACAAAACTGAGTTTCAGATTCATTGTTTCTCAAATTAATTGTCCATATGTTTCAAGAAAAAAGAATATATTGTTCTGACTCAACAATAATGCTAGCATGTATGTTTTAAAAAAAATATCCGTATACCTTTACTATCGATTAGTTAATACGTTAGTAATGCCTGCTGTTGGCAATACCAAAAGAAATAAATTCCAATGACACAAGTCAAGTGAAATTCAAGTTTTAATTTAACTTTAATTCTTTTTCACTATAATCATCATAAAAGTGATATGCCCTCTTGTTTCAAAAGTGAAATTGTGTCAGTTGAAAGTCACAGCAAAATGGCTGCAAGCATTTCTGAGAGAATCAAATTAAGTGCTGACTGCATTTTGATCTCTGACCTGTAGAAGTGTTTGTTGCATTGTTACATTCAGTTAAAAGTAGGCTTGCTTTGTGTTATCACCTTAATTACATCTTTTGTATTAAATCAGTTAAAGAGGTTAGAATATTAAAAAAAGTTAAAAGACAGGCAAATCCTACCTGAATAAGAGCTAATGGTCACAGTTGTGTGTCAAATCAACTCATTTCAGTTGACCAGTTGACCACTGTATGAAGCATTATTATGTAAGTGACATACTTAAAGTTTCTAATATTAATTAGTGGTTTGTCCTGCTCATCCACAGATGTGATCAAGGATGGCAAAGAAACAAAGTGAAAGACGTACTATGAGCATGAAAAGCCTAGTTTCACAGATGGGGTTCATTATGGGGAAGTGAATTCTCCAAAGTTTGTAGTGAATTTAAACTTCCCAAATTGGCACCCAGAAGGATGTGTAGAAATTTCGCTAATAGGTACATTGAAATCGTAACTTCATAGTTTTGCTAACAGAGCAATACAAACATTAGTTCAGCTTCATTGTTTTACCAATAGTGCAGTACAAAATTGAGTTTCAACTTCATTGTTTTGCCAATAGAACAATGCAAAACTGAGTTTGAGATTCATTGTTTCTCAAATTAATTGTCCATATGTTTGAAGGGAAAAAGAATATATATTTGTCTTGTTCTGACACAACAATAATGCTAGAATGTTTGCACATTCACAAGCAGGGGACCCCAAGTGGCCGAGTGGTCTAAAGTGCTCACCATTACAGATCACTGCCGTCTCACCTCTGTCCGCATGGGTTCAAGTCTCGGGCTCGGCCAGTGTGGGTACATGTGAAAGCTTGCCAGTAGCTTCTCATGAGTTGGTGGTTCTTTCTGGGGTTTTCCCAGGTTCTTCCTCCACCATTCATACTGGCTGCCATGTATAGCCTATCTTGTGCTGAAAAATGGTGTTAAACCCAACAACAACAACAGCAACAACAAGACATTCACAAGCAAATGATTGTATTGTCTAGTTGGTCCTAAATGAAAATTGTGCTGCTTGGAGATTCAATATGGCCACCACAGATATCATTTTCATTATCTTGTTTATTGCCATTCCTCCTGATAGGATGGTTGTATTAAATGGGGTTATGCTAACAAATATATGGACATGCAGATGCTGATATAACATGGAATGAAGACTAATTAAATGTCTAGTTGGTCCTGCATCCAATTATGCTGAAATAGCAGCAAATATGGCCACCAAAATAGCCATCTTGAAAATTTTCTTGTCACTAAACCTCCTTAATAGAAAGTCATATTAACGTAGCGTTTTCACCTGATGACTTCTTACGGTGTCTAGTTAATCCTGAGTGAAAATGATGCTGATCTGATATCCATTATAGCCACCATGTCAGTGATCGTAAAAATCTTGTTGCTGCCTGTCCAGAATTGATGGTTATATCAGAACAGGATTTTGACCAAAAGACTTCTTCTGATCTGTAGTTGGTCCTAAATGAAAATGGTGCCTCACAGACATCAAATATGGCTTCCACAAAGAACATACTGTAAATCTTCTTTTGTAAATATCCTTAATTGATGGTCATATTGGCATGGGATTTTAACCAACAGTCTTTTAATGGTGTCTAGTTTGCCCTAAATAAAAATGGGTCCTGATCTTTCATCCAGTATGGTTGCCTTGGCAGCTAATTTGAATATCTTAAAGTTCAAGAATATCAGTGGTGGTTTCAGCACTCAGCAGGTAAAAAGAAGAAATGGTCTTATCTTGAATTTCTGGAATTTCTATTCAGACAGTAGGTCTTCAGTCCCTTCAAGAGATATTTGTTGACTTTGCTATTAATGTTTTTGCTGATACTCATTACAGACTACCACCCATGTAGTAGTGTAGACAAAGGGGGTTGTGCTGAACTCTGCCTGCCAACAGAGGGAACCAGTTACAGATGTGCATGTTCCATGTATGGAGGAAAAGCTATAGCCAAAGATGGGAAAACTTGTCAAGGTATTGTTTTGAAGCCCCTTGAAAGCTTATAAAAATTTTTAAAAACAAATAAGTATTTTTATTTAGAAATATAATGTGTACATACCAGACTAGTACATGTATACTTGATAGCATTGGTGCGTGTTGCATTCAGTCCAGTTTAAATCTGCATAATTTTAGGCATTTTAGAATTAGATTGTATATTCAGTAGAATTTTTCTGTGCAAGATTATTGTATGAATTTGTTCTAATTTTTGTTTATTAGATTTCAGTATTTTTCATACTATCTGGTTTGCAAATTTGAGGATGAGAAATGAAAATCATCTTTGAGAGCAACAGTGTTAGTTATTTCAGGGTTAGAATATATATACTTGTATACATATATATACTTGTATATATATATATATATATATATATATATATATATATATATACTTGTATACCTTAGTTACGTATATTTACAACCACTAAAAGGAATTAAGACTGTTGCAGGTGTTATATAATCTAAAGAGATGATAGGGTTCATGGAGAGGTCATTTATAATGGCCTTCTCAGTGCTACAATTCATTTCCTGGCAACTGATAAAGCTGTGAGCAAAATATCACGAATCATTGTTCAATGACTGGGTAAGCAATTTGATAATTCATTTCATGAGTAAGCAATTGATAATTCATTTCATGAGTAAGGAAAAGATAATTCATATCATGAGTAAGAAATTAATAATGTATTTCATGAGTAAGCAGTTGGTAATTCATTTTTATGAGTATGCAAATGATAATTCATTTAATGAATAAGTAATTAATAATTAATTTCATGAGTAAGCAATTGATAATTCATTTCATGAGTAAGCAGTTGATAATTCATTTTATGAACAACTAATTGATAATTCATTTCATGAGTAAGCAATTGATCATTCATTTTATGAATAAGCAATTTGATAATTTATTTCATGAGTAAGCAGTTGATAATTCATTTTATGAATAAGTAATTGATAATTTATTTTGATGAGTAAGCAGTTGATAATTAATTTCATGAGCAAGCAATTGATAATTCATTTCATGAGCAAGTTCATGAGTAAGCAGTTCATAAAATTTTATTTCATGAGTAAATAAATGATACTTCATTTCACAGTACATACTCTGTTGGATTATATGTCCATTGTACCAATATGTTTATACTGTTTTGTTGTCAGAAGCATATCATAGTCCATCATAACTGCAGTCTTGTTCCTCACTCATGCATCTATGTCAAATAAAGGCAGGTAAAACATTTAATTGGCCTTTTTGCTGATGAAAAGCACTTTAGTCGTTGTTGTTGTTGTTGTAGGGTTTAACGCCATTTTTCAGCACAAGATAGGCCATACATGGTGGCCAGTATAAATGGTGGTGGAAGAACCCGGGAAAACCCTGGAAAGAACCACTGACCAACGAGAAGCTACTGGCAAGCTTTTTCGCATACCCACATTGGCCGAATCCGAGATTCGAACCCATGCAGACAGACATGAGATGGCAGTGATCCGTAATGGTGAGCACTTTAGACCAGTAGGCCATTTGGGGCCCCAAGCACTTCAGTAAAACTGTTTGTATTCAAAACTAGAGGGACATCTCCTTATCATGAAATTTATCAAGTATACTTTCTGTTAATATTGAAGATAAATTGAGATGAAACACTTAAAGCATATAATTGACCATTGCATTGTTGCAGACTGATGCCATTGTAGTATTACAGGAAGCATGTGTCAGTTAGTCAGTGAGACTGTTTATATATACGGATGAAACATGACAACAAATTATCAGAACAATGACATATGAAACCACATCATCCCATCATCCAGTGAAATTACTTTTCCAATTTTTGCAAAAGCCTCTTGCTCAATGACAAAGGAAACTTCATTTTTTTTACCTGGCTCTCTTATGACAGATCTCACATGGCCATATTAGAGAATGATAGAAAGAGACTGTCATCTTTGTTTTTTAGTTTGTGAAATGGGAATTTGATCCTAGTGTTGTTTCTTTGGTACCACAGGAGAACCAGACCAATTTAGGTTATATGAAAAAGAACTTGTCTGACTATGGGGGCTCACATGTGCTAAATATTGACCTCATCAACAGTGTCACAACAAAGATGTCACTTCATTTGCTAGTAACATCATTTACTTGTACACCGGTTCTGAAAGAAAATCAAAAAGTTTTTTTTGTAATTTTTTAAAATAAAATTATCATATTCCACACTGAACATGCACTCAGAAAAATAGATCACACAGAGCATGTTCATATTTCTTCTTGAATGATTTAGGAGTGCAGTCTTCATCAGCTAGCTTTGTGGCAACAAATTTACAACATTATGTCAGGTTGAAGTGTTAATCAAGATACCCACTTTGAGGAGTGTGCAAATTATATGTTGTCCTTTTCTTTATTTAGTTCCTGATGAGATTCTATTGTTTGCCCAACAAGGAACAGGAGAAATAGCCTTCCTGTCCACAGATAGGGGAAGTTTCCCAGACTACACTCAAGTTGCAACTTCCTCACAGCCGGCTGCAGTGGCCTATGACCCAGTGTCAATGGTAGGCACTTCCTAGTGAATGTTGTACTTGGTAATTTTGAATCAATGCATAGTTTCATTGATATTTTGTAATTTAAATGTTTGTTTAAAATTCTGAAACAGTGTGAACTTTAATCCATTTTAAACTTGAGCTTGTTCCATTAGCTGCCTGTAGCGAATCTCCATGTTGTTTATTGTCAGGTTAGTTAGTATTGTTAGTAGGAAGTGAGATATAGCATTCATGTTTCCAATGGCAGTGGCAACAATGGCAGCTGCTTGAACAGTTGGTTGAGGTTTTGGTTGAAGATTTCATTTGCATATTTCCTAAATCCCCATAGTTGCAAGCCATCTGCAATAATCTGCTATGCTTCTTTATCACCCATGGCCACTTGTGTGATTTACTAACACAAGGAAATATCTCATGAATATTCATAAACCTGCTTAACGAATGAAATGTGCATACATTTTTTTCGCCATTGTGACACAACATGACCTTTCATGCTCTTGAATCGACCAATCAAAGTTTTGAATCAACCAGAGTTTCTCTTCAGCTGGTCAATAAAATGATCATGTTTATTGATGTGGAGGAGATTATTACATTGTGTTGTTGATGAGATATTTTATGTATTCATAAAAAAAATCAAGAAAATCACTTGCTTCTGCATATTCATTAAAAGATGAGGATATCTCAGTACAGGCAGCCATTGGTGAGGAACACAGTTGATTATCATCAAAGGAACACAGTTGATCATTTCCCATGGGTTGTGACAGTGCTTGACCCATTTAATAGATTCTCATCATGATCATTATGAAGCTAAGCCAAGTCACTTGGCAGAACATGTTCTTTCCCCCTTTGTCTTGAGGTTAAGTCACAATAATAGAAAATTTGCATTAAAGTTTTGCTTCAAGTCTTTTGATTTGCTTATATTTCCTAAACCCCTTGATAGATTTTCTTGCTTGGGATGAATAATTATGAAGCTAAAAGCAATTATTTCTTTGACATGTTCTCTTGCCCCTTTATTTTGGGGTCAAGGTCATGGTCATAGAAGGTTTGCATTCAGGTTTGAGTTAAATGTTTTCAATTTTCTGTTTATTTCCTAATCCCAAGGTGTATTTTGATAGTAAATTGGATGTAACACAATATGTCCACTTGTCTCAGTTCATTAGTGAGAACTTGAACAAATGTTATAACATGATAAGTTTGTTCATGTTATATAACACAGTATGTCCACTTGTCTGAATTCATTAGTGAGAAATTGGACAAATGTTACAATACACGTTATGTGCACAGACCTGCCAATCCTACTGAAAAGATTGGGAAAATCCCAATATATGGACCTATCTCGTGATTCCCTGATTTTTAAGAAAAAAATCCAGATTTTTCAACTCCCCAAGGAAAAAAAATGTATTTTTTTAATTAAAAAAATATCATTTTCCATTTCCCTGTTTCTGTTTCTGGTTTTTTTGTGTCAGGTATGTTTCTTAGTACTTTACCATATCTGGCTTGATTTCTGGTTTTCATCTGCCAATACAAAGAGATTTTTCAGTGTGATTCTCTTTATCCAACCCCATCAGCAAATCTCAGCATCATAATGGATATGTTTCTTAGCAAGAAGTGAAAAAAAGAAGAAAAGGAAGTAACTGATGACTTTTCACCAGCCAAGAAAAAGAAACGGGGTCAAAAATATAGGAGTGATTGGGAGAAGCAGTTTGCTTTCATTCATCCATCAACTCACGGGGCCTATCATGCATTCTGCCACTATTGATCGGCTCTTTCCACATTCAGTTCTGCATCCAGATTGTAGATTTGGTTAAGCTGAAACTCTCTATGCAGATCATCAGTGTTGATTCCTTCCATTCGGTTGGAGAAAAAGGTCAGGGCCTTAAACGATACTACAGATTGTTTAGTCAATCTGCAACGCTTGCATGAATAAGTAAGTCATCCTTTAGTGGGTTGCTCTCAGGAAAAAAAAGATGGATCTGGCCAATTGTTGTTTCCAACCCTTGGGAGAGTAATGCTATCGATACTTTCAATACTGCACAGCAACAACAATGCTGAGAGAGCATTCTCAATGATCAAAAAAAAACAGAACCAGCCAAAGAGCCAGCCTGTCATCATCAACCCTGGAAGCTATTCTTGTTAGCAAATTTGGCGCCCAAGGACAAATAAATGACGAACTTTTGCAACAGTGGAAATCTGCAACATACAATGGACTGAAATAACACAAGTAAACATCTTTATCATGATATATACACCTTACTCTTGTACCTCCTGATTTTTTACCCTGCCTCCTGATTTTTAATGGTGATTTGGGGGCAAGTTCCTGATTTTGTTTTCTCAGTGTTGGCAGGTCTGTGTGCACTCATTGAGAACTTGTGGAAATATAACATGATAAATCTGTATATGTTTTATAACACATTATGTCCACTTCTCTAAGTTCATTTAGTGAGAACTTGGGCAAATGTTATAATATAATAAATTTGTACATGTTATATAACACAATATGTCCACTTGTCTAAGTACATTCAGTGAGAACTTAGACAAATGTTATAACATGATAAATTTGTACATGTTATATAACACGATATTTCAACTTGTTTGAGTGGATCTACCTTATAAGATGAAGAATTTGTACATGTTCCATGAAAATTATTGTATATTTTCATGCTATTATACACCATCTGTCCAACAATTCATAATTAATTAAATGTGTCATATTTTTTCATACATAGAACTTACAATTTTTTGTCAAATTTTTTTATAAAAAGTTAAACTCAGAAATTTGATGTTGGCAAAATAGATCAAAAATATTGCTGAAGTTTTATGAAAAAGAATAAGAGACTAAAATCATGCATACATTTAAGGTGCTTTGTTGTGTTAAAGCTTATGAAATCATCTGTTTTCTGACATCCATCTGTTCATTAGCACAGGTTTGTTATCACTGTTTCTTCTAAACTACTTGGTGGATTGTCTTGAAACTTTATGCACATTCATCCCATGGTCTGTTGGTTCCCAAATGAAAATTGTGGAGCTCAGACATCCAATATGTCCACTGCTTTTGCCATCTTGATAATCTTATCACTGCTTCTTCTGAATAGATGGTCACATCAACCTGGGGTTTTCACAAAAAAGACTTCTAATGATGCCTCGTTGGTGCGGTACTAATCATATGTCCAGTGTGGCTGCCACAGAAGCCAACTTAATTATCTTATCATTGCTCTTCCTGAATGGATGGTCATATCAAGATGATGTTTTCACTAAAAGACTTCTAATGATGCCTTGTTGGTCCTAAATGAAAATGGCGTCACTTGAAATCCTTGTTGCTGCCACAGCAACTGTATTGAAAATTTTGTTATAATTACTTCTTCCGAGCAAAAAGTCTTATAGACATGTGTTTTTGCCAGAAAACTTTTTACGATGTCTGGCTGGTCCTTGCTGTTCACACATCCATTATGGCCATTATGATGGCCATCTTAAAAATCTTGTTATTGCTTCTCCTTCTGGATGGCTGGTCCTATCGACATGGGGTTTTTGCTAAAAGATTTCTTATGATAACTAGTTAGTCCTAAATGAAAATGGTGCCTCTCAAACATATAATATGGCTGCCACAGTGGCCATCTTCAAAATCTTGTTATCACTACCATGAATGAATGGTCATATCAACATCAGGTTTTCACTGAAAGACTTCTTATTGTGTCTAGTTGGTCATAAATGAAAATGATGCCTTCAGACCTCCAATATGGCCAATACAATGGTGATTTTGAAAATCTTGTTATTGCTATTTTTCCCAAAATGGATGGTTATACTGACATTGTGCATTCACCAAAAGACGTTTTATGATGTCTTCTTGGTCCAAAATTATAATGGTGATGATCTGACTTCCAGTATGGTCACCATGGTGACCATCTTGAAAATCTTGTTATTGCAACACTTCTTAAATGCAAAGTCATTTTAACATGTGTTTTTAACAGACAGGTGCTTGTGGTGTCTCGTGTCTAGCTGGTTCAAAACTAAAAGGACACAAACTGATCCAAATATGGCCATCTTAATGTGGGGTTTTCACCAAAAGACTTATCATAATACCTAGATGGTCCTTAATGAATGGCGCCAATCATGCATCCATTATGACTCTCATGATGTTTGTCTTGATAGTCTTCTTGTCACTACTCCCCCCTGAATGGATGATCATATTGACATGGGGTTTTCACCAGAGGACTTATAATTATGTACTTAGTTCTAAATGAAAATGATGCCTTTCCAACATCCAGTATATCCACCACAGCAGCTAATTTGAAAATGCTGTTATCACTGAAGAATTTCAGAGATGGTTTCAACACTCAACAGTTAAGCAATGGTCTTATCTTGTATTCCGGAAAATTCCTTTTGGCCTGTAGAGCATCAGTCCCATCAAGGTATTATTCAACTATGTATTTTGATGTGCATTAATTTCAATCAAGAAGAGCAGCTCAAAGGGCTGTATTAATATACTGATAATGTCTTAGGTAAATCCAGAAATTATACTTATATTGACTTAGATCAGTGGTTCCCAACTTTTTGGGGCCAACGCCTCATTGGTTATCGTCAGCACCCCCCCACCTTACCCCGTAAGAAGCATTATTCAGCATTAGTGCCCATCGGTAATCCCACCCACCCACCCCACCCCCGGGGCAGTACCGCCCACTTTGAGAACCAATGACTTAGATAAAACCAACAATTAATATATTGTTTGCTAAGTATGTGCTATGACTGGGGATTAATTTTGGGTAATGTTTTAATTTGATGCATTGAATAATGAAACAGGAGATTAAGAAATGAAAGAAATGCCACTTGAATCAAGAATAGAAGTTTACATTTCAAACAGCTTCAGAAAATATCAATGTACAATTTAAATACATCAGATGACTAATGTGTTGCTTGCGAATTAAATGTTTTATTTAATCTCATATGAAAACATAAACATTTATTAACTTCAGGTTTTTAACTGAAGAATCAGATAATGCAACAGGAGGAAATTAAAAATTCATTTATTAATTGTGAATATACTTGTTATTTTTTTAATCTCCCTTTCTATTGTTATTTATATCAGCGAGAAAATATAATGATTGATGTTTATGATCTCTTGTGTTATTATCTATTGCTGTTAATTAAGAGCTGGACAATATCCTTTACAGTTTACAACTGGACAATATCCTTTACAGTTTACAATCCTTAAACAGGATTCATCGTTAATGAGTGCCCTTTATTAAGTAGGTCACTATAAGAACTCTTGAACATGAAGAATTTTTAACGTGTGATATACTTTAAATTCATTTCATGGGAATCGTTTAGTTATTGGACTTTCATTTGTTTCTTCATTCATTGTAGAATCTCATAGTATTAGTGTATAGATAAATACACTTTGTGTTTATTACTTATGGATTCAGCATTTTTTAAAAACAGTTTGAGTTTAAAAAGAGAGTGAATCATTTTGCTTCAAACGGCCACATTTCTCAAAATTGGAGTTACCTAAAAGACACGATATTCCCCAGACTGCTAGCACATTTTGGGTTTAAAGTTGGAATAAATAAGGTATATACATTATGCCCTTGCTATAAGGCCCTTCATTTTAACACATTTCCTCTTAGAAGGCAAACATGGTCATGGATCCCATTTCATTAATAGTGGTAAAATCAGTTGTACCATTTACTTTTATATAAGTTATTCTCACTATAAGGAAGTACAAACTGTGACTTGTGGTCAGAGTTATAATGAGGGAGAACTGTCTGTTGCATTACAGATGGTGTATTGGAGTGACCTGAAGGACAAGTGTGTATACAGAGCACCACTGAATGGTTCCTATAGAGAGGTGGTCCTCAGTACCATAGATGGAGTGGGCGCTGTTCATAGTTAGTATATTTAACTTTTACAGAACACTAGACCATCATAACAATAAATTCCCCAAGAGACTACAAATCGAGACACATAGCTTTCAGGATCTTCGTAGCTGCTTGTAACTGGGATCCTGAAATTTAATGCCTAATGCTCAACATGTTTTTCCCCTCAGATAAACTTGGCAGCCAGACATTTGTTAAATTTAACATAAAAAAGTTCAAAGGAGATATAAAAACTGTAATAAATAGGAAAATGTTGGTATACTTATTTATTAAATGTTACAGAAAATGTGTTGTCATTTTAAGTTCCAGATTTGCTGTTGCTTAAGTTTCAATATCATCATTCTATGTTTCATTCAGTCTGATTAAAATAAGATCTTCAATGACCTACATGAAGATCTGACAGTGATTGCTTAGGGGTGATGTTCTAGCAACCCTATGTTATTGCCATAATCACTAATTTTATCAGCCAATCAAATAAAGTCTTATATCTTCACATTTGGGAGACTGAGCAGTGTGGCTGAAGAGCATCATTGTGTGCCAAACAATTTGATTCACTTTCAGATTTTTGAAACTGCATTTCCATTGGCTAGTTTAAAGGTCACCAGAACATGACCCCTAAGTGGTTGCAGTCAGATCTACGCGTAGGACAAAATCCCTAGATGTCTCTTAAACTATTTATTTGTAAAAGTAATTTCTTTCAGAATACAATACTTGAGAATTGGACCCACCAACAGTATTTTATGATCACTCAGCTGTTTTTAGACTAGAAAAACTGACGGTCTGAATAGAGAAGCATCAATAGACTGTTTATGTGCCTGCCGTAAGGTGGAGCATATTCTGTTATGATGTTGTCTGTCTATCCATCCATCCATCAGTCTGTCACAAGTTTGGTTTCTACACATGAGCTTCACTCATCCATCATGTACCAAACTCTGTGGATATATTACACTAGAGATAAAAAGGAAGAATCCTAATTTGGGGTCAAAAGGTCAAAGGGCTTGGTCACTGTGACTGAAAGAAGAAAAATGGTTTCCACACAGTATCTCAAGTTCTCCACCATCTAAATATACCAATCTTTATGGATGGCTTGCATTTGAGGTGATGAAGAACCCTATAAATTTTGGCATAAAATGTCAATAGTCAGTGTTGCTCTGAAAGAAAAAAAAATGTTTTCTGTACAATGACTTGAGTCCTCCATAATCTGCTGTTATTAAACTGGGGATATTTTGCACCTTGTGTAAGGAAGAACCCTATTGATTTTTGAGTCAGAAAGTCAAAGGTCAAAGGTCAAAAACATTGTTTCAGCATAACATACTTCAACCAAACCTCATGGATGGTGTGCATTTGGGGTAAGAAAGTAGGCTATGGGTTTTGGGCTCCAAAATTCAAGGTTACCTACTCAAGTAAGAAAAATGTTTTCAGAAAAGTAGCATTATTTTAACATCACAGACGATACCCAAATTTTTGTGGATGACTTGCACTTAAGGTCAGAAGAAGCCTATTCATATTGGGGGCAAAGGTCCAAGTATTGAGAGAAGAAAAGTGGTTTATATACAGAAATTTCAGTTATCTACATTTAGAAATATTAAATTGGGTTAGGCATATAATGTGCTACTCTTGTTTACTACTTTTGTAGAATGTTTATGTAAAACTTGCATACAAAGATGTATGATGAATGTAACAACAGAAATAGAAGCAGGAAGTGAATTTCATAATAAAATGAGTCATAAATCTTGAAACTTTTCATGAACATAAGTAATTTCAAGAATGACCAAGTTGCAGATTTTTCTGAAGATTTTTTACCTTCGTTGATATGAGCAATTTTTCGATTTTTTTTCGATTTTTCATGTATGTATGTATATATGTGTGTGTACATATGTATATATGCATTTATGTGTGTGTGTGTGTGTGTGTGTGTGTGTGTGTGTGTGTGTGTGTGTGTGTGTGTGTGTGTGTGTGTGTGTGTGTGTGTGTGTGTGTGTGTTGTTGTTTTGGGGTTTAATGCCATTTTTTAGCACAAGATAGGCTATACATGGTGGCCAGTGTAAATGGTGGAGGAAGAACCTGCGAAAACCTCGGAAAGAACCACCGACCCATGAGGAGCTACTGGCAAGCTTTCTCACATACCCACATTGGCCAAACCCAAGACTTGAACCCATGCAGACAGAGGTGAGATGGCAATCCGTAATGGTGAGTGCTTCAGACCACTTGGCTACTTGGGCTCCCTGTATGTATGTAAATGTATTTATGTATGTATGTATGTGTGTGTGTATATATATATATATATATATATATATATATATATATATATATATATATATATATATATATATATAAAAACAAGTCTTTAAAATCTGATACTCATGGCCATCGGTCACATAAAAATTTAAGTTGTTGAATTTTTCTCAACTTTTTGTGGTCATTTTATGGTAATTTTCTATTTGGCAGGTTTGGCATTTGACTGGCAGGCTAGAAGGTTGTATTTTACCAATATCTGGCAGAGTGCCCCCACCTTGGATGGGTCAGTCTTTAGTTGGCACAAGATTGAAATGCTGGACATTAACACTGGTCAGTTGCAGGTCATCAGGAGAGATGTGGACAAACCAAGAAGCCTGGCTTTGGATTTGACCAGAGGGTAGTAGCAGCTTTCATTTTCTACCATATAGTACAGAAGATAGTCTAGAGTAAAAATAAACTTCTTGTGGACTTTTTGTGTCATTTTTCAGGAAAATTCATGTATAATATAAGCCACATGTGAAAGCTTGGCATGTTATGTTTTAATTTTTAAGATTCTAGAGAAAGGATAAATGACTAGACATTGAATTCAGGCATTTAAATTTCTAAACAGATTTTCATCATATTTGTGTGTGTGTGTGTCTGTGTGTCTGTGTGTGTCTCCCTTCAGTTTTCCAGACATTTTCATGCACTTTCATGAATCTGCTGTTTTTAGCATATATTCATATTTAACAAGAAAACCTCAATCGTCCACCCCATAGGTCTATGTACTGGCAGCAAAAACTTAAGTGTATACCTACAACTTGCTATGAATTTTCCCACGAGTTCATCATTCCTTTTTTCTAAATGGAATTTATTTACACAGTATTTCTATCAGTCATACCATAATATTGCCACATTTGCATTATGGTTAAATCTTTTCATTCAAAGTTCATTACTTTGATGGAAACATTCTCTTTCTTTTGTTGATACAGATGTCTGTTTAAATTTCCCTTCTACTTCCTGACTGTTGACATCAAATAAAAGTACTTTATCTCACCACCAACAAGATTTATTCTCATAAGTTCGTCAACAGTGTCAAAACTATATTTTCATAAAATTCAGGCAGAACAATCTGCAGTCACACTCCACACTTTTCATTGGAAGTACGTGTGAAACTTCTATCAAATGATTCAGATTCATTTACTCTCCTTGCATTGAACCTAGTTTTGTCAGCAATTCAGCTGCTGACAGTCCATTATAATTCTTGTACACAATGCAGTTTAGAATACCCCATTTCTTACTTCATCAACACTAATGACAGTATGAGTGCTGCCCCTTGGTCACCCATAATGAACATCTAGAGTATCCTTGTGATCTGTAACAAACTTTGGCATGTCACTACCACTTTCAGGAAAAGTGTGAGGGTAAAACATACTGGATGCTTTAAAAATCTCATGTTCTGGGAATCTATTACATAAAGTACACACACACGTACAAATATATACACCCACACATCAGTTCTTTGAAGTGCACTGGATCCAGCATGTGTCAGGTGTTATTTAAAATAAAAGTAAAAAACTGACAACTGATAGTTTTCAATTAGCCTAAACTCATTTAACTCATTGATTGAGTGTCAGAGACAATTATGAAACAGAGACAGACAGAACAAACAATAAACACAAAGGAATGCTCCGAATTTACAAAACATTAGATGATTGTGTGGCTAATGGAAATATTGCTTGAAAATTTAACATTAGATGATTGTGTGGCTAATGGAAATATTGCTTGAAAATTTAATATTAGATGATTGTGTGGCTAATGGAAATATTGCTTGAAAATTTAACATTAGATGATTGTGTGGCTAATGGAAATATTACTTGAAAATTTAACATTAGGTGATTGTGTGGCTAATGGAAATATTGCTTGAAAATTTAACATTAGATGATTGTGTGGCTAATGGAAATATTGCTTGAAAATTTAACATTAGATGATTGTGTGGCTAATGGAAATATTGCTTGAAAATTTAACATTAGATGATTTTATGTCTAATGGATGTTACTTGAAAATTTAACATTAGACGATTGTATGTCGAATGGAAATATTACCTGAAAATTTAACATTAGATGATTGTATGTCTAATGGAAATATTACTTGAAATTTAAAATTAGATGATTGTGTGTCTGATGGAAAAATTACCTTTAAATTTAATATTAGGTGTTTGTATGTCTAATATAAGTATTGCTTGAAAATTTAAGATGTCATGCCTTATTTGTTTGAATTTCAGTGAAAAAAATGACAAACTAATAAGATGCAATGTTTAAAATTGTAACTAGTTTGTACCAATGAATTATTACTATTTTTTGGATGAGGATGAGCTTACTAAAAAAAAAAACTGGAATTTACTAATAAAACTGTTTAGCTTCTTGGTTGAACAACTAAAAGTGTCTCTGATGCTCACCAATAAATGTATATAAGTATCAGAATTTCTTTATATGTTTAATTAATGTATAGTAAAGAGGTTTTGCTTTAAGAATAACATATTTCTTGTAACAACTATATGATAGATTATAAATTTATTGATGGGTAATTATTGGAAAAAATGACAAAATTATTGAAATTCTTGAATATTTTGAAGTAAGTTTGATATTTGTTGATAGAGTTGACAGTTACTTGTACTGTATTGCCATATTATAGTGCCTAGAACATTTGTTGTTGTTATGTTGTCACATACATTGTGCATTATTTTATGAAATTTTACATTGCCATTACTGTCTATATTCACTTATAAGATGAGTCTAACTGCAAACTGCACAGACCCAGATCTACCATCATAAAATGCACTGGCAGATCTGGGTCTGTGCAGTTTGTTAGGAGCAAATAGTAGAACAAACAACATAGACCCTGAACAGTAGGCGCATAATGCTAATGCAGATCTGGATCTTTGTTGTTTGAAGTTAGACTTGACTTAGAAGCAAGTATATATGGTACTTAAAAGTTATTTTAAATTCATATTTTGTCATTTTAGTTTTTAATGTACAAACAATTTTTTTGTCTGTTTTCATCCTGGAAAAAAACTTACAGAATTATTTACTAAAGGCAAACAAAGCCATGACCTTGAAAAATTACTGTGAAATTTTGTTGTAGATCCAGGCAGTTTTGATTGTGGGAATCAAACCTGCAACCTTCTGGTCACAAGTTTAGTACATTAACCATTCAGTCACCACAGCTCCTTTGGGAAGAGATCCAAATGGTTTCCAAGTTAAGATTCTAGGGGAGATAGGGACAGATCCATGCTGACAGCACTGATGAACTCCCCTTGTAGTGCCAAGTACTTTAAAAGTGGGGATATGAACAGTTTATAAGTTATGAATCAGGGTCTAGAACCCAGCAGCATGGAGAGACTTGTTCTTTTTCTGCAGTGAAAGCGAACATGTATGTATGTATGTGTGTGTGTGTATATATATATATATGGTCCAGAAAAGAAGATATATGACACCAGCATTGATAGGCAATGTAGCAATTTTGTGCTCCATGCTTTTCTTCCCTTGTGCAATTTCAATGCATTGGCGAGTTTACATTCACAAGAAAACATATGTCAACTACTAAGGTGAGCAATATGTGGCCCACTTGGGATGCTTGCTGTCATGTATATTAAGTAACTGGCACATTCTGAAATTACTTGAGGAATCTTGATTAATGTATGAATGAGTGGTAAAAGATCATGGCATTAGTTACAAGTTTTCTATAGGTTTAAGCAGCAAAATTAAATAGTACGCATTCTACAGGTTAAGAACTTACTGCAGTGTTATATTTTTACCGTCTTTTACACACTGTAATAGATGTTTCTTTGCAGGACATCATAGTACAATAATTTGTCAGTACAAAATACAATTCAGTATCATTACATACTATTTGTCATATAATACAGCAATTAGTGGTGGAAACAAATATAAGTGCAAGAGATGTCCAGTTTAATTAAACAAAAGAAGAAATCTGTTTACCTAAAAAAATAAAATATAAGGTAATGAAAAGTTTCCGGTACAAAACTGTTCCAGAGACTGATGCATGACATACTAATGGAGCCAACCTTCCTTAGAGTTTACCAAGGATTTTAGTCATTTTAGATTGACATTGGAATAATCAGATAGTGCATTATATTTGTAGATGTGTTACAATATCCATTTATATTCGTTTTAGCTACTTGTACTACACAGAGTCAGGACTGACCCCTAAAGTAATGAGATGTCACCTTGATGGCAGTCAGCCCCAGGTTTTACTCGACACAGGTCTGTCTGACCCATGTGGGGTCACAATTGGGGGTCACAAGGTCTTTGTGGTGGATTCTAATTCTGACAACAAAACAACTTATCCCAGCATCCAGGAGTATGATCCACTCCAAAGTACATGGAGGGATTTGGGAATACAGGCCCTTGAGGTAAAAAAAAAAACATTAAAAAAAGAAAGTACAGTACATGAAAATAACAAACTATTTGTAATTAATAGAGAGTTTTAACTTTCATCGAGTCAAAATTTGTGTCCCCAAGCTGTAATGGTGAAATTTTGAAAACTCTTATATAGTTGAACTTGGATGTAAGAGACTTAGTTGAATGTAACACAGATTATTCCGTACCCTTTACAGAAAGACTTTTCCAGTAATTCTTATAAGATCTTATTATGGCAGAAGGCAAATACATCTTCCCAGTAGTACAGTATTCCATTTCCTGTCTATATCTTCAAATAAACAATAGCTATTGAAGGTAAGAATTGTGAACCAGTTTAATAGATCTAAACATATCTGGGTAAAATAGGATCCACATTTACACAGGGGCCAAAATCTATATATTCACTGGAATTGCTTATTGAGCATTTATTCTTTCTTACATGTACTGTCTTTATTTCTTTTCAGAAAGTGACAAGGGAATTTAAGTAGATTTATTTTATTCCACTTTGTTATCATATCGTTTTCTTGTCTTTAAAATAACATTGTTTTCTTGTATTATTCATATTATTAAATGGTACAGTAAATTCACTAAAGGTAGCATACATATACCAAGTTATATATTATATGGCTTTATTAGCACCTTACCATATATACTCACTTGTAGCTCAAATCCAACTGCAAACTATACATACCGGATCTGCCAGCGCATAATGCACCAGCAGAGCTGGGTCTCTGCAGTATCTTAGGCAGAATAAGTAGAACAAGCATGACAGCAGATCAGTGTCTGTACTGTTTGCAGTTTGACTCAACTTATAAGCGAGTACATATGGCATATAAAAGACATTATTGTTTTAATGGAAATATAATGTTTTTATTGATTTAAATTTACATAAAATTTATTTTGCCTTTGGACTTTTGCTGATAAGTGTACAACATGCACTGTATCGTAAAAAAACCAGTGTCCAATCAGTTTGAATCTGTCACATGTTCACATGTACTGACATGCCTGGAGCAGATTGAGTATGATTGACTAATATACAAATCAACTATTTATTACATTACCATGGCAACAGTGGAGCACACATTACCAACCCACTTGTCAGATCACAAAAGTCAGCTTTTTCGCAGCTAACTTGTGGTTAAAACAGTCATTTAATACATGTTCTCTTTTTTTTTTAAAGTCAGATTTACTTTCATTAAGAAAGAGGGCATTGTTTTCTAACAGCCAGCATGTGGTACATTTAATCTGCTTGGACACCAGTTGATGCAAGGCCAGTGTTATGATAAAGCAAACACCCTGCGTAAAAGTTTCCAAAGGCAAAAAACATTATATGCACAAGTTACATTTTACCAGAGAAAACCTTTTTTTTTTTGCATCAAAGCATTTCTCACTTGAACAAAATGGTGAACAAAACATGGCACATTGCTTAAATTGTTTGTATTTGATTTTCATTATCTCATTTAGGATCTTTCTTTTTTTTCCTTCATTTTTTTTAAATTCTTCAATTCAGGATATCGCATTATTTTAGAAAAGAAATCCATTATTCATGGAGGATAGGTATCTGGAGTGCTTTATGAAATGATGCTGAGACATGGATATTAACTGAAATGATCTAAAAAATGTCTCACTGAAATGATCTAAAAATGTCTCACTGAAATGATTTTGAAATATCTCATTGAAATGATCGAAATATGTCTCACTGAAATGATTTTGAAATATCTCACTGAAATAATCTAAAAATGTCTCAATGAAATGATCTAAAAATGTTTCACTGAAATGATTTTGAAATATTTGAATGAAATGATCTAAAAATGTCTCAAAATGTCTCAATGAAATGATTTAAAAATGTCTCAATGAAATGATGTAGAAATTTCTCACTGAAATGATCTAAATGTGCCTTGCTGTTTATGAGGTTTATAAATGTGCCCTGCTGTTAAAGAAGTTTGTAAGTGTGGACTGGTGTTTATGAGCTTTATAAATGTGGACTGCTGAATGATGAAATATACAGAGATTATAAGGAAAATGTTATCTTCATTTCAGTTTCCTCAAAGTATTGCAGTTCATATGGGGACAGTTTTTGTGTCAGACTGGTCATCAATGAATTCTGACAAAGGTTTCATTAGATCTTTTTACCTCAACCACACATCAGTTGTTGATGACATTATAGAGGGCAACAAACCTTCAGGACTTCTTGTTGCATCTGTGAAACTCAGCTCAAGTAAGACCTGGAAATACTATTGATATTGTTACATGACATATTTTGTGTTCAGACATCTTCATTCTGTTGATATGGGCTATCGTTACAGTTTACTTGGGAAATAAGTTCTCTCTTCTTCAAATACATTACCCAGTCATAAAATATGAAGACAAAATATAATACCTCACAAAGCTTAGAAAGTCATTCACCATATCTTTTAGTTTGTTTTAGCAACATAATTGCAAAAAAAGGAATCTGCTTGGAAGTCATTGAAGAGTGGTTTGAGCATGGATGGAGGGATCATTGTCAAATTCCATCAGTATCCAGTTACTGTTTCTATCTCGTACCTGGTCAGCATGTTCTTACAAGGTTTTGCAAATATCAATCCACTTTATTCCATTTCATGATTTTAAGAAATTTGCTGAGTTTTCTCATCTGTGTTGAGAACACTACATCTGTTTTCTTTTGAACTCTCGCTGTCTTGATCATAAATATAAGATGTCCAAAATTCATCACACGATAAGCTAAATTGTGCCATCTTAATTGTCTGTCCAATGGTGTTTAGTGCTTGTAATTCAGCTTAATACTTGACCTTTTTTAAAGTTCTAGCACATAGCAACTTTTGTGCTGAAGTGGTGTAAAACATTACTATATACTTTTTAAAGATATGTCAAATAAATGCTCATTTATCCCATATAATAAGATAATTTCTGTAACTTTGTCTGGCATTTATCCTAATTCATTGCATTCACTTCACTGTAAGTTCAGTGTGACACTTGACTGTTTCGAGAAGTATATGCTATTGACTTGATTTGTGATATTACAGGTGTCAACAACAGTGGCCACAATTAACTGTGTGGGGTGGTAGTATTTAAGCTATTTGGGGATAATCACCCATCCAGTATTAAATGTATGGGATGCAACATGGGCCCATGCTAATCCAAGGAATGCTGGGAGCTATTGGAGCTAAGCAATTGGCCGAGCTGAATAATAGAGTCAAGAAGCACATGGACAAGGATGTCGATGCTATCGTTTTTGCCGCCAATGCCACCTTCGTTTTTGCCGCCAATGCCACCTTCGTTTTTGCCGCCAATGCCACCTTCGTTTTTGCCGCCAATGCCACCTTCGTTTTTGCCGCCAATGCCACCTTCGTTTTTGCTGCCAATGCCACCTTCGTTTTTGCCGCCAATGCCACCTTCGTTTTTGCCGCCAATGCCACCTTCGTTTTTGCTGCCAATGCCACCTTCATGACGATTTTCCCATATCTGAATCTTTGTAGGCAGAAGATCACCCACTCAGAAGAAATTCAACAATCTCTGCCATCACAGGCTTCTCACACAGTTATAGCCCTGCTAACACCCCCTCTGCCATTATGGACTTCTCACAGCCTTGCTGTCACCCCATCTGCCATCACGGGCTTCTCACACAGCTACAGCCCTGCTGTCATCCCCTCTTCTATCACAGGCTTATCACACGGCTACAGTCTTGCTGTCACCCCCTCTGCCATCATTCTTACACAGCTACAGCCCTGCTGACCCCAACTGCCACAACCAGAACATAAGTTGGCATAGCCATTTGGACCAATACCAACATGGTATGGTGGTCCGGTATGACCACCTACTTTTCCTCATGGTATTAAATTATATTTGTTTCTAGGAAAAGCTTTGAATTATGTGACGTCTCTAGTCAATCTCTCAGATGGTGTCTGTTCTTTATCAATTGACACCATTTACCCCACTGCGTGGATTTTATGTACTTGCACACATTCAAGCCAGCACCAAAAAGTTTCTTTGTACGCAGGGTGTAACAATAGGGATTTGAAGAGAAATATCAGCACATCTTGGCTACGTTTTTGTGCTTGTCAACTGAAATATTCAGCTGATATTGCCACAGGTATGTTTTTAGTTGGATTGTTGCAGACAGTTTAGAAACATAAATCAATTTCTTTGCATTAAGTCAAGGTTACCAATACACCAGTAGAAAAGAACTGGAGAAACAATTTCCTGGTCACACCAGCAAAACACACCCATGATGAGAATGGTGCTTTGTATTGAGTTAGAAACCACTGCAATACAAAATGATCTGAGATGTAAATTAAATAAAATTTACTGATGTGCAGATCAGGCTCCATGTTGTTTGCTCTACTGATTACTCCTTAAAAATTTCACAGACCCAGATCTGCTTGCTCATTATGTGATTTGGGTCTGTATAGTTTGCAGTTGGACTCATCAGTGAGTATTAATGGTACATCTTTAAATTCCTGATGTAAAAGTGGATGATTCAGAATGCCTTGATTTGCATTCCCACACTGTACATGAACTGTTCTGATGTGCACTGTCAGGGTACCATTCAACACAACCCATCTGCTTTTCCATATAAAAAACTGAATGTTCACATATGCATTGCTCAACATACCTGATGTTAAACTAGATGCTTGAACATGGCCTACAGCTTGATAAACATTGTAGATGGGTGTGGTTTTTAATATTCATTTGTAGTAAATTGGGTATCAAATGCATTTCAATTGCAGTCTTTGTTGCTGTGGTGAGCTTGAAAAGCTCTGACAGCTGCATTCCTGTGGTGTTGGCTGCAGACCATAGCAATCAACTCCTTTACCGTGGTGTTGGCTGTGGACCATAGAATTCAACACCATTACTGTGGTGTTGGCTGCAGACCATAGGGTACCAGACCACTTTCATCCCACTTGGCATAGGACATCAGGCCACTTTCATCCCTGTTGGCATAGGGCATGAGACCAATTTCATTCCTCTTGGCATGGGGCATGAGACCACTTTCATCCCTCTTGGCATAGGGCATGAGACCACTTTCATCCCTCTTGGCATAGGGCATGAGACCACTTTCATCCCGCTTTGCACAGGGCATGAGACCACTTTCATCCCTCTTGCCATTGGGCATCCTGGCTTAAAAGCTTTTCAGGTTTGTACATGTGATGACCATCTGCCATTAAATATGACCAAGGCTACTAAAATAGAAAAATGTTTGAATGACATCTTTAAAAAAAAACGCTAAACAAATTTTAATCAAATTTGAGAGACCATCCTGGCTTGAAGACTTTTCACTTTTCACATTTCACAAATCATGCTGGTCAACCATCAAACAAATTGACTACTGCTCAGAATCAAATTCCTGTGCATCATCTATCAACAGTTGCTTTCTTTAAAGCTATAAAAAAAATTACTTGGCCAATTTCAACAAAATAATGCACAGAGCATTGTGGCATAAAGGCATTTCTTGTGTGTACAAAATGATTTCAATCTGTTTGAAATAATAAATCATTGAGTAACTTCTCCAAAACCACCAAACAAAATTTGATCAAACATGACAGAAGCATCTTTATATCAAAATCTTCCTGATGGAAAAAATACCAAGCTGGAACATAAATGAATATAATATGTTTCACCTGTTCTAAACAGACATGCAGTTGAATAGGTGACAGATGTACCTGCAAACTCTTTGATTACCCTAATTACACCCCAAGTTCTTCAGGTTCTCCAAATTTATTTTTAGTATGTCTTGGTGAGACTTTATTTTTCAGAGTCGTCATATCTAAACAATTTCTAGTCATGAACTTTGTATGTGGAGAGTGCTGCCTTTACACATTTTGGACACTTTTTGCCATCATGGAATGGAGGATATAGGCCAGAAAAAAGTCTATGACCTTCTATCCAGTTTCGACTTGTCTTTACAAAAGGCCTTGGATCATTGACATAAGGCACTAACAAACAATATGTATTTTTTATGTATATCGGCTCACAAAAAGTCACGACTACCATAGTATTTGAGTGCAAATGTTCCTTAAATGACATTATGCTGCCTTTACCTCTGAGATCTTTTATTCCAAAAGACTGACTTAGGCCATTAGCTGACATGAGACTTGAGCCAGTTGTACATATGTTACGAGACTGGAAATAGAGTAAACTTCAGGGTAAGGAGATGTGACTCCCTCTTTCTTTTACTTACCATATTATAACATGGGGACACCATCCCAAACCCTCCCCATAGTTACATCCCTGGAAAAACATGTCCATCCATTCCAGTAAGAACTGATACCTGATGGGATTTGGCACCAGTTCTCCTTTCCAAGGGGAGACAACCTTTGTCTAACTTCTGTCTTGGCAAGTACTGTATTTGCAGTATGTTTTCGGACAGTTTGTTTTCGGACACTGTTTTTGGGGGGTAAATATAACATTTAAATGCCTTGTAATTTTCAGACATTGCCCCGCTATAATTTTTTCTACAACTTATGTTTTTGGACACAATCTAAGAAGATCTGCTGCGTTGTTTTAAAGTAAAATTCACAAAAATATGATTGGTTGTCAGTGTAGACATCATTACACATGAAACCACTTCAAGCAGGTGTGACAGTTATGGCTTTGATTAGAAACCATGACCCCTGCTTTATATCATTAAACAATACATCAGAGAGTTGGAATGGATTAGTCAATTCATTGGCATCATACGACAAAACAAACCCCTTATCCCTGAGGCATTATGTAGCATGGTTTAAACATACTTATTGTTCTACAGGTAATAAACCTCTTTGTAGACGATAAATATTGATTGTGGGTGCTACATGTTCAGTACATTGTGTGCTCTTTTAACGAAATCCAGATGGCTGCCTTTTATTTCCAAACTCACATGTCAATGAAATCCCACAAGTTATTAACAGTTATCACCTGGACACCTTGAAATCTCTGACATGCATCAAAACAATCTTTGAGCAGTCAATTGTTTCAAGTCGGCAGGCTCTGCTCATTTTGGAGCTACCCTCGGATAGGTGGAAAAAAAAGAAGAGAAAACCGCAACAAATAAATCACCTTTATTTTAAAAATTACCAACATATTAATCACGCCGACTCATATATTGCAACTTGCTTGTTATTTTTACCCTTCCTAGGCATGCATACAACATTCACCCCATATGGAACCTCTCACCCTTGGCGCTCTAAGATTAGCCATCATACATGTACTGGTATTTCTACTCTTGATACTAAAATGTTTCTGTCATAAATATCTTCAGAATTATAATTCCAAAATCTTTTTATTTAGTTTGTATTAATATCTTAATTACACAGAAATAAAGCTTGCATGTGTTTGTAGGGTAGATTTTAATGATCACTGATTAGCAGAGGGTTAAACTGTGGATTGCAAGATTACTAATATGGCGGTTCTTTTGGAAAATATGCACACAATCACGGCTCTAATACATGTATGGCTGCGTTTTCTAGTGGATGGACATGTATCAAATAGACAAAATAGGCAAGTAATGCCTGTTTTTCATTCATTATCCTTTCCGTGGTGTTAGACAAAATACTTGTTTTATTTCATGGCAGCACGTCGTCATGTGAGCTAACGGTTTCGTTACAGACATGGGGCTGACACAAATTTATATTCCTCTGTTTGTTTTCAGACACCTAATTAAAGAATTTAATATGTATTCGGACGACAAAAAAAAGTAATTATTTGTTGCCGTCCGAAAACATGCTGTAAATACAGTAGTCTTTTTAGTACTTTGTTGATGAGATATGGTGAAAGTTTTCATCTGCAAGATTTGCAAGGTATTTTTAATATATTATCATCGCTTAAGTATTACAAAAGAAACAGGGGCCCCGAGTGGCCGAGTGGTCTAAAGCGCTGGGTTCAGGTCTTGGGCTCAGCCAATGTGGGTACATGAGAAAGCTTGCCATTAGCTTCTCATGGGTCAGTGGTTCTTTCCAGGGTTTTCCTGGTTTCTTCCTCCACCATTTCTACTGGCCGCCATATATAGCCTATCTTGTGCTGAAGTATGGTGTTAAACCCTACAACAACAACAACAACAATGAAAGAAATATATTTTACTCTGAATACAGGGGAACCTCACTGGAACACATTTTGTGGTGACGTGAATTTGAATGTAACAAAGCTGTCTCATGGCTCTCAATTTTTATCTTAGATCTCCCGTATTCCTTGGTGCTAAAAGCATGAGCCAGGCTGATTCAAACAGCTAAAAATAATGCAGATTAATTTCTTAAACCTCTAGCTTACAGATCATAATGCTTTTAAAATCCCAATTGTTATATAAATTGGTATGTAGTAAAATTATTATTGTATGTTTCAATGGCTTATTGTTTATTTCAAAGCATCCTGTCCAACACTCGAACATGCATTCGTTGAATTTATGATTATACTTGCTGTTCCTCGGTTTGGTACATTATACACTCAGCATTTCTCACTATGTCGACAATATTATCTCAGATCCATGGATGTTGAGATAAATGGGTAGAACTGTACTCTAGTTAACAATTACTTGCTACAGTTCTATTAGGCACATAACATGGTTGACATTTTTGAATACCAACTACCACATTATTAAAGTACACCCTTGTATTTCTTTTTCTGAACAAGTACTGAATTACTGAGTCGACCTATATTTAAAAGTATTTCCCAACAAGCCTATTCACTGGCTAAATAAAGTTGATTTCTCTTAATTTTAAGAAATACAAAAAGATTGTGTTATTGACTTTTATGAACCTTTCCTTTTCTGTTAAAAGCAATATCACCTAATTACATAAAAATTGTGGTGTACTGTACCATGAATAATGCTTATGTATGTTATCCCTCCATGTTGTCAGAAGGACTGTTTTAAAAAGAGAATAATCAGTTCATCTTAGTATTGCTCATGAAAGTAGATCTCACATGAAATTAAACAAGCTCACTTCTGTGAACCTTTGCAGGTATTTTTGCTTGTAAGATTTAAGTTATTGCACAAATTTAATAAATTTGAGGTACAATGGGCACTTTGCAAGATTCTGTTTATCACATGATGAAAATGTTGTACTTTCTTCAAAAACTGTCAAATGTGACAGTGCTTTGAAATAAACATTCTGATGACAAAACATTGTTTTTTCTCCATTTTGGATGTCGTTCACCTTATATCATGATGTTGTTAATATGTAATGTCCAAAAATACCAAATTATTAAATGTTTATTAATTAATTATTAAATTATCCATAACATTATGTCAAGCATGTTTTTTCATTCAAGGAGATCAAGACTTGAACTGTCTGGAAGCTAACTGTAGCCATGGGTGTATTAGAGGTCCTGTAGACTTTCCGACTCATTGCTACTGTCCCAGTGGTACAGCTTTTGCCAGAGCCTCGGACAACAGAACATGCAGAAGTAAGTTGAAAAAAAAAAATTGCAATCTGATCTTGTTCAGTTGATTTTTATTATAACATGCTGGTATAATAAGCCTTACTTACAGAGTAAAATTGTCCTGTCCTGAAGCCCTTCTTATGCACATGTTAACCCTTTCCCACATACAAGTGCATCCGGACATCCCTACCTCAATCCAGTGCAAATGCATATTAACATCTCTACTAAATTTCAATGTAAGATTGTTTCAGTGCTCCAGTCATATCTCAATACAGGTGCTTCTGTACACACATAGCTTGTAAACAATTGCCATTTACATACTTGGTTCATAATATGATCCAATGGGAATATCTTCTCAAGATAAACAAACTTTCTGGAAGTTTCTGTAAGGTCATGACAAATGCTGGTTTATTAGATTAATTCTAAAAATAGGCAGTTTGAGATAAGACACCGAAAGTTACCCCCAAATCAAAAAGGCTGCAACTGTTTTTGCAAGTTGAATTACAGAATCCAGACTATGATATCATTTATTGAGAATCAAATGTGTCATGTCAGTAATCAGTCAGTAATCATGAAAAACTGTTTTATAAACATACAAGAACAAAACAAGCCCATATAGCTTTAACAGCAGTGATAATGATTGTCAACTTGGAGTCCTAATATTGGGTGGAATCTATTTCACTAACCTGGCACTAACTGCTTGAAGTACAAGTAGTAAAAATGTTACTGTTTATCATTTTATAATTTGGAAAGAAACAGCAATCACTAAATATTAAGTTTGAAAGCTTTAAGTATATATATATAAATACGGAAGTTATTCCCAACCATCCCATTTTGGGATGCTGACAGCTGGTGGTATGCAATAGTTCCAAGGTCAAAGTAACTTTGTCTGAAAGAATAAAACGGTTTTTGCACATTAACATCAGTTCCACACAACAGACCTTGACCAAGCATTGCAGATGACTTACACTTGGTGTTAGGAAGAATCTGATCGATTTTGGGGTCATAAGGTGAAAGCTCAGGCTACATTGACTGATAAAAAATAAATGGTTTCAGCAAAAAAGTTCAATTTCCTTCATAGAGGACTATTAAACACAGTATGCATATTGTTACGTGTAGGCTCGTACAAAAATAACAAGAGAAAAGAGTGAAGCTAACAAGCTTTGTAAATTTTAACAAAATGGTTGATTTCCCTAGAAAACATTCTAAAACTTGGAAATAGGACTTAACGGTTTGTGAATATAATCCAAAATTTAATCCTAAGATTGAAAAATACAAGTCCTATCACTAAACAGTTCTAATAGAATCCGTTTTCAAATCTCGATGACGTTCCAATATGGAAGGCGATGACGTCAGATGAGGTTGTTGTACTGGTGGCAACAGATCCTCAATTGAATCAGTTTATAATGTTTCCATATAGAAGTCCAGAATAAATTTCCACTGAATTTCTGTGTCCCAGATCTTTTTATAAAAAAAGTACACTTGTTTAGTCTTCTAGAGAATAAATTATTAAATCCAAAAAACAGATGAAAAACAAAATGGCAACAACAATTACAAACACCTTGTTCCCTCAAGGTGTTAAGAACGACTGAATAAATTTAATACCAATTGACTGTTTTAAGCCTCGATTTTAGATCACATGGTACTTCACGCGATAGGTTACGTGATTTACTAATTTGAACATCACAATAAAAAGAATGAAAATTAGCATGTAGGCAAGAATAGCCCTATCTAAGAACCAAATTTTCACACTGAAAATGTATAAAAATAAAACATTGTTTATTCAGACTAACACGTAGGCCGAAATGACCTTGGCAATAGCCAATCGTTTTCGCATAGTGTTTACAAATTCTATGAAATAAAGTGAGCTATAAATAATGCTAATGTAATAGCTTTTATGTTCTGTACAAACTGAATTTACTGAAAAAATATCGAATCACGTGAAAATAATCATTACAATAAAATGTAATGAAACAAAAGTAAAATAAAAAAGAATTTTAAAACTAACACACAAGCAATTTAATTACATATATGTAACAGTATACTGTGATATTTATGGTACACCTGTTGATGTTTACCTAATTTCATGCCTGTTTTAAAAACATGGATGATACAACAAATTTTAGAATGTCTGTTGAGTTTCTAAAAGCAATAGATTTTCATTCACATTTTTTCCATGTATAATTTTACTTCCTTTTATCTGCTGTTTCTTAGGTTAATTTGGACCATTATTTAGACTAAACAAATGGGATTCCATCTTTGAAATTCATTTATAGAAATGTTTCTTTCTCTTGTACAAACTGCAGATTATTCTTCTATATGTCTGTAGTAAAGGTGAAGTTTGATTTTCTCTCACACTTAAGTAGAAATTTTTTAAAAATTTTCCTGATCACTCAGCAGCAATACAATTGATACAAAAGGGAAAGATTTAGAGAAGACTGCCTTTGTTTTAGTGGTCCAGTTATAGACATACACTATATGTAATTCCTTATCATATATCATGGATTGATGAAAAGGAGCTGTAGCTTAGGTCTTCTTTCCAACTAGAAACAAGTACAGTGATACACTAAAAAAAAAGTTTATGTAATTTTAATTAGAATGAAAAGTCTGATGTAACGTTTGCTAATCTGGACTAGGATGAAGTACTGTTTATACTCACTTATAAGTTGAGTCCAGCTACAAACTGCATATATTCGGATTTGCCATAACATCATGATCTGGCAGATCTGGGTCTGTGCAGTTTGTTAGGAGAAATCAGTAGAACATATAACATAGACCCTGATCTGCCAGCACATAGCATGATGGCAGATCAAGGTCTATGTTGTTTGCAGTTGGACTCAGCTTACATGTGAGTATATACAGTATTTCAGACCGCTCCACCCGATGTGGGAGGTCACAGGTTCAAACTCCAGCCGGGTCATACCAAAGACTGATAAAAATGGTACTAACAGCTGCCTCACTAGGCGCTCAGCATTGAGAGGTTAGCATTAGGACTGGTCGGCCTGGTGTCAGGATAACATGACTGGGTGGGACATGATGCTACATGTCTGGGCATCACTATAAACTGCCATACTGCAGACATTGTAGTGATATGACTGAAAATTTGTTAAAGCTACGTTAAAAATCTAAATCACACACACATACATATATAGTATTTCATTCATTCATTCAAGAGAGATGTTTATATAGTTCTAGAGCTAACCAATATGGATAACAGTTTGAAATGATCATGTGTTTGTTGTAACAACACAATTTTGTGCAAAGCATAATATACATTTGCATTAGAGTAAACTTAGCCCATTAAACATGATATGATGATACACCTTGGTACATTTATATAGATTAAAATGTCAGGAAATATACCTGCAGAGATCCAATTCTTTAATTTCAGGACCAGATAGCTTCTTGTTGTACGCTGACCTGAACACAATCAACCTGTTCAGCCTAGATGAGGGGTCAGATCCTCAACCTCAGACATTAGTTCGAGGAGGGACTCAGAGCAACTTCGTGGCCCTCGCATACGATTCTACATTGGACATGATATACTGGAGTGATCACTCCAGGTAATTGGGGAGTTGTCGGGACATTATCGTGGTTTCTGAATATGTACCCTAAGTGTTTTAATATATTATTTTTGGTAGTTCTGAAGTTTCAAAGTTTTATTTGCAGTCCGGGATCACTGCATAAGGGTTAAACTCTATTTCACATACTTCATACATTCCTTTCCATCTTGCTATCCTCACCTTAACTGTACTCACAAACACACCACATAAATATCTTTTTGATATATAAAGTGGCAACAAGATACGCATTTCAAGAAAAGAATTTGCCAATATTTATGCAAAATATACTCATGTACAAGTTTGATCCAACTGCAATCTGTACAGACCCAGATCTGCTATTGCATAATGCAACCACAGATGTAAGCAGTTTTTTGAAGTAATCAGTAGAACAAATAATAGAGACCCTGACCTGCCAGTACACTATATGACAGCAGATCAGGGTCTGTGTTGTTTGCAGTTGGACCAACATATGTGCATGTATTTACTGTATGTATCATATGCTTCCCTTTATGCATGAGTATTGCCAGAATCTTTTCTCGAAAAAAGCTTATCATGTCTTGTTGCTACACAGGAGATTTCAGTGAGTGATAGGAGGGATAGGAGGGACAAAGACACCCTTCATTTTGGGAGAAGAACCCTCCCATCAGGGAGGTTCACGTGTATGATGAAGGAGAACTGACAAGTGGTATTGATACATAGTGTGATACTTTAAAAGAGCTGTGGATTATTTATTAATGTCCCACATGAATAGATCCTGTTAACCCAAGCAATTTTAATAAAATTGACAAACCTGGTAAAATATATGACATCCAAAATTTAGAGCAGCAGATATTTTCTAGTTTGCTTCATAATAATAGCAAGATTCTGTCATAAATTCTATTTTCAAGGAAAGCTGTATTTTCATCCCCACTAAATGAAATTCAGCCAACATTAGTGTACCAGGAAACTGGTCTTGTGGATGGGATAGCAGTTAGCCCAGACCGACACAGGCTGTACTGGACAGTGGACTCCTCAGAAAACAACACAGGACACATAGCAAAACTTAATGTGTTGCGAGGAGCTTCGACATATGATATAATCCTCAGCAACTTGAATCATCCTAGAGCTATAGTTCTCCACCCAAATGACAGGTAACTATTAGCATCATTACTAAAATCAGGGGTAGAAAACAATTATTTTGTCCATTCATTCTGATGAACAAATTTTTCTTCATAAAAACAGCAGAAGAAAAGTTTCTTCTTCCTGTAAGATCAATTGGAGAATTGTTTTTTTTTACCCAGCATTACATGCCCATGTGATTCTGATAGAATGTAGATTTACCTATTTGTCATACATCACCTGCATCAATCACTAACATAAACACAGATCCATAAATGCAAGGAAGTTCAGACTAAGTTAGTATGTATTTAATGAAACCTTAAGCATTCTGTTAGGATGGGGGTGGGTGAATTTTTCTCAATTGTATTTTTAAAGAAGACACTTTGGCCACTTGTACTTTCCAGATGTACATTTCTGGCCTAATATATCTTCCAGTACATCTTTGCAGAGTGTCATAAAGCATTGTTGTTCTGGCTGCAAGTATATGAGGGGTATTTGATGTTGTTGTTGTTGTTGCTTTTGTTGTGGGGTTTAATGCCATTTTTCAGCACAAGATGGGCTATACAAGATGGCCAGTATAACTGGTGGAGGAGGAACCCAGGAAAACCACGGAAAGAACCACCAACCCACGAGAAGCTACTGACAAACTTTCTTGCATACCCACATTGGCCCAGTCCCTGACTTGAACCCATGCAGAAAGAGGTGAGATGGCAGTGATCCGTAATGATGAGCACTTTAGACCACTCAGCCACTCGGGGCCCCGAGGGGTATTTGAAAAGTTCTGAATAATTTGTTTTAATTCTCTTGTTTCTTCTGCAAATATGTGACCAGATCATAATACCATAAGAGAACTGCTACTACTACCTCGCAAATCCAGCCCTCCCAGATTAAAACATTTTAGCTAAAAAGGTAAAAGTTTTCTGTCCACCTAGGTAGCAGTTACAGTGATCTCCCCTTGATACTGGGGTTGTGCCTCACAAAATTCATACAAGCAGTTTGGAAGTTTTCTACCTTAAAACAACTTGGAGGAATTATACTCCATCTATAAATTTCCAACTTTTCAATTCTTTCTATCATTGACAACAAAGTTTCTAACTTTTCAGTGTTATCACATTGCTGTCTTCATACACTTAGATGCCTTGGGTACATATCTGCATGGGTTTCAATGGTGTCCCCTCACAATGCTATAACCGTATTAATAAGTGCAGGTCTGGTGATATAGAAAACTCATTTAATAATACTGTATAATATCTGCTATGTCCAGATACATACAGGTAAGTTTTCCATATTATCTTGTCTTAGCGTCCACTTCATAGTTATATATGTGATGCTTTACTGATTTTACCTTTATAGAATGTCATTGGGCCTTTCATACAGGTAATGTTGTCTCACAATGGATATTGTGGCATCTACTTCATAAGTACCAATAAAGATGCTTCAGTGTCTTTTTTTATGTGCATGTTTTGTGTGTACTGTAGAAAACTTGTTTGCATTACTGTATAGTTTCCACCATGGTTAGATATATACAGTTTTCTACAGATGGTTTACTTATAGCATCCACTTCGTACATTTAGTTACTATCAGCAATGCTTCATTAATTTTACCTGTATAAGCATTGGAAAATTGGCCTTCCTAAAGGTAACTTGTTACTGAAATTGATTATTTAGCATCCACTGCATAAGTATCAATAGCGACACCCTAATTCTCTACCTGTACAGGCCATATGGACCCTTTTACAGGTAATTGTCACAGTGTGTAGCTCTGCATGAACACTCTTAAGTTCAAGAAGCAGGACATGTGCCAGACAATGTATGTATGTGTATTTATATATGCACACACATACATAGTTCCACAAGCAAGACACACTAGTTTTCCATTTGGATACCCATCATTTGATTCGTAGCATCATGATCATGGATAAACATTGCATCTAATATTTATGGTGATCTTTCAGTAGGCAGGATCTCACCAGATATGCATGTCATGTTACTCTTTACATGCAATAACTTTGAATTTTTTATTTTATTATTACAGATGGATGTATTGGACTGAGCATCGGGAGGGTTTTGGGGGTGCAGAAATCCACTCTGCCAAAACTAATGGCCATCGTTCCAAGATGCTCAAGTCTGGAGGAATGCACTGGCCAAACTCATTGGTCATACAAGGGGATGAAATGTACATTGCTGATAGCATCGGAAAAATCTTTGTCATGGAATTAGATGGTAATAACATCATACTGTGTAAAAGAGGATTATTTTGTTTTTGTTGTTGTCTCACATGTGTTGTCACATAGCTTGACATACATTTCACTGCACTGTCAAATAGCTTGACATAGGTGTCACCTGCATTATCACATAACTTGACGTATCACTTCTGTTGTCACATAGCATGATGTAGGTATCATCTGCATTATCACATAGCTTAATTATTAACTGGGGCCTTGGGTTGCACAGTGGTCTAAGGCACTCACCTTATTAGATCACTTACACATCCCACCTCTGTCTGCTTGGGTTCAAGTCTTGGATCAGCCAGTGTAGGTATGTGAGAAAGCTTGCCATTAGCTTCCCATGGGTCCATGGAAGTTTCCAGGTTTTACCCAGATTCTTCCTCCTGGCCACCATGTATAACTATCATGTGCTAAAAAAGGCTTTAAACCCACAAAAACAAACAAAATGAATTATCAGCTGTGCTATCACATAGCAGCTTGAGTTGGATATCACCTGCATTATCAGTTAACTTCCCATCCATATTATTTTTCCAGGTCAGCAGCAGTAGCAACAGTAAGATTTGTATAAAGATAACCTGATTTTGGGAGTTCATCAAAAAATGGTCACCTAGCCAAACAAAATATTCCAGGGAACCTTGTAAATAATTCTGCCATTGTTAACTAATTGAGGTGCTTACACTGTTGTGTATAACGTATTTCAAGACAACCATTTTTTGAAGAAATAAAAAACGTTACTAAAACAGTTAAAAACAAAACATATGAAGTTAAGTGTGAGAGCCTCTTTTTATAATTGAAAACAGTTAATAAAAGGCCCATGAAAGGTATTGTTTCCTGTAAAATAAAAGGCTCTTTAAGTTTGGGATCCAGTGCAGAAAAAGAATACTAAAAATAAATATTAATATTAGTAATTATATAAATCTTGTCTTCATCAATTAAAGATAATTAGATTTGATGGATTTTGACCTAGTGGCTCTCCACTCACATCAAGCATGTAACTATATTCATTGTGTCTTAATAAGTAAATCTATGCAAGTCATGCAGTAACTTTATTTGTTTTCTTGCCTTGCTTAAGGGTGGGAAGATACAATAGGCACTCAAAGCATTTTTCCATAGTTACTGTATTATAAAGGACAGGCAGCCTTTTGAGCACCGATCAATGGACAGTTACACTTGGATTACATAGCCCTTTTTCTCCAAGTGGTGACTATTTATGAGTCGTAACACAGTATATATTGTGTATGTGTTGTTTTGAATTAGTTGGGCTGATGAAGCTGTTGTTTTGGATCAGTTTGGCCAATTAAGCTCTAGTCGTAGATCAGTTGTGCTGAATAAGCTGTTGTTTTGGATTAGTTGGGGCAATTAGGCTGTTGTTTTGGAACAGTTGGGTTGATTAAGCTGTGGTTTTGGATCAGTTTGGGCTGATTAAGATGTTGTTTTGGATATCAGTTTGGCCATGTAAGCTGTTGTTTTGAATATCAGTTGGGGCAGTTTGGCTGTTATTTTCGATCAGCTGGGCCAATTAAGCTGTTGTTTTGAATCATTTGGGCCAATTAAGCTGTTGTTTTGGATCATTTGGGCCAGTTAAGCTGTTGTTTTGGATCAGTTGGGCCAGTTAAGCTGTTGTTTTGGATCAGTTGGGCCAATTAAGCTGTTGTTTTGTATCAGTTGGGCCAATTAAGCTGTTGTTTTGCATCAGTTGGGCTAGTTCAGCTGTGGTTTTGGATCAGTTGGGCCAGTTAAGCAGTTGTTTTGTATCAGTTGGGCCAATTAAGCTGTTGTTTTATTTCAGTTGGGCCAGTTAAGCCATTTTGGATCAGTTGGGCTAGTTAAGCTGTGGTTTTGGATCAGTTGGGCTAGTTAAGCTGCGGTTTTGGATCAATTGGGCCAGTTAAGCTGTGGTTTTGGATCAGTTGGGCCAGTTAAGCCATTGTTTTGGATCAGTTGGTCCAGTTAAGCTGTGGTTTTGGATCAGTTGGGCCAGTTAAGCTGTTGTTTTGTATCAGTTGGCCAATTAAGCTGTGGTTTTGGATCAGTTGGGCCAGTTAAGCAGTTGTTTTGTATCAGTTGAGCAGTTGTTTTGTATCAGTTGGGCCAGTTAAGCAGTTGTTTTGTATCAGTTGGGCCAGTTAAGCTGTGGTTTTGGATCAGTTGGGCCAGTTAAGCTGTGGTTTTGGATCAGTTGGGCCAGTTAAGCTGTGGTTTTGGATCAGTTGGGCCAGTTAAGCAGTTGTTTTGTATCAGTTGGGCCAGTTAAGCTGTTGTTTTGGATCAGTTGGGCCAGTTAAGCTGTGGTTTTGGATCAGTTGGGCCAGTTAAGCTGTGGTTTTGGATTAGTTAGGCCAATTAAGCCATGGTTTTGGATCAGTTGGGCCAATTAAGCCATGGTTTTGGATCAGTTGGGCCAGTTAAGCTGGTCAGTGGGAGACTTATTAACTAACTATTCACACATGAGCCCCACACTGTAAGAACTCTGTTTATTGTTGAGGCTTTCTAGCATCATCCTGACATCAGACTGTGTTATATGTTTTCATAATTACCTGAAATTGTCTCACATTTGCTTACCCTCCCTTTGATTACCTGAGTACTTGAGCACTATTTAAGTAGCATGCCTACCCACCATGATGTTAAGTTTCTTGAACAAGGTTTTCACTTCTTTGTACATATATACATACAGCTATTTTTAAAAATTAAAAATTTCTTTCATACTTTTCCACTGGCATCATGAAAACAAAATGTTTTTTCATACTTTTTTATCATTTGCATTTGTATGTCATGCTCACCACATGTCTTCCACCTGCATAGTAGGAATAAAACATTTTCACACAAGATCTTATTCTCAACATTGACCTCTTTATGCATTTGAGTATGTTTTTCTGTAATTGTCCTAAATGTCATTTCTAATTATTTATCACAGTTTGTGCATGTAAATTGCAAAGTTAATGATTATGGACATTAGGAAGTGTTTTTGAATCTTTCATTTAATATGCCATTTTAGTCGGACAGTCAATTTTAATGAATAGTCTTAACACACACAAAGGAATTATCCAAGCAAACAATGCGATCAGTGATCAGTAAGGCAAATGTACCTTACCTAGGAAGAACATTTGAGACATTCCTGCTGTTTCTTGTTGAAATACATAGTAACTTTACATGCCATTATCTTGTAAGTTATTGATCCAAATTTTATTAAATTTGGGGATTTAACTTAAAGTGATGGAAGCCTAAACTCTGCTGAAAAATTGTCTATAAATTTGCCTCAATTTCAGAAAATAAGTCTGAAGTGTAGAAATAAAACATCTGATTGGTCAGCTTTAAGTCAAACTTAAACTTCAGCCACTCAGATTGCTGGAAATCCAGACTTAAAGTTCTGTTGATGAAATTCAGGCCAGGTTGCATATTCCTGACATCATTTCCTTTATGAATTGCAAAGGCAAAGAACTGAATTCAGATATTATTCAGAGTTTAAAATCTTGGAAGCAGTGAGAACAACAAGAGTCAGTTAAATCATATACACTGAAACACTGTGTTATTATAGCATTAAAATTTAAAAATTAAAAAAACATTGAGCACTTTCTCTTCTTGTTCCAGGTTCCAGTTTTCGGGAGTTGCCATTGGTGTCTAAAACCATGGGCCATGTGTTTGGGATGGTATTACTAAAACATGTGACATTTTTCACAGATTGGACAACACAAAGTGTTGTTATGAGTAACTTAGTTACAGGGATCCCTGTTGCCTTGGTAACCAATCTCACAAGACCCACAGACATTGTGCTGCATCACCCAAGAAACTTTTCAGGTTTGTTAATTTAGATGAGGGCATTTCTGATTCTTCATGACAATTTAATACTCTTTATTTAGTCAGTCTGAGTGAAGAGGTTAAAAATGCACAATGCATAATTTTTCTGTTACAATGGTCATCAAATGTGGTCATTTTCATTACCACATTCACCATAAAAAGATATTTAGAGCAAAATAAGAAAGAATTAATGAAGGATGTATATAGATAACTTTTATTCTTCATTTTTTGGCGTAAATTTGTCATCCGATTAATATGCAGCTGGAATTTGGCAAAGTTGTGGTGTGGAACTGAATGCATCATCTAACATGTGGAACAAATCAGCATGTACAGAGTCATTCATTTTGGTGAAGAAGTTGGAATATATAATGAATAAATCAAGTTAATGTCAGATGCTAATCTGAGTCATCACTGTAACGTCTAAATGACTTACTTTCATTTGATTACTATCTATATTCACAAGTCAAGTCCAACTGCAAACTGCACAGACCCAGCTCTGATGTCACATTATTCTCTGGCAGATCTGAGTTAATGCAGTTTGTTTGGAGTAATGAGTAGAATAAACATTGACCTTGGCGCATTATGTGGTGGCAGACCAGAGTCAATGTTGTTTGCAGTTGGACTCTGCTTATAAATGAATATAAACAGTAGTGATTGACGTTATTATCATAACCTCTATTGTAATATAAACTATGCCTTGAACTTCTATATACATTCTATATACATCATACACTATGGGGTTCTATAAAGCTCTTTTTTTAAAAACCTTTGTGTGTGCAAGAGAGAGAGAGAGAGAGAGAGGGAAAAGAAATTGATAGATTATGGGAAGAGATTTTATTACTATTTCATCAAAGTACTGAAACTGCGTAATGTTGGTGTTAGCTTTGATATAATTACAAAACAATGGAGTTAATAGCCACCCTGTGAAATTATGGTAACATAATGTGCCAACAGATCAGTGTCTATACTCTTTGTTTTGTTGTTTACTTGTATAACAATCTGCATAGATTAAGATCTGCCGGCACATTGTGTGATGGCAGATCTTGGTCTGTACAGTTGGACTTGACTTGTAAGTGAGTATATATGGTTATGGTATATGATATACAGTAGAAATGTGCCACCCTGCATCCCTAAAGGGTACCCAGCCATGTACTGTGGTAATTACATTTTATCACACCTATTTATGTATTGTTCAGAAACTAATAAACCCAGGCAACAGTACATGGCAAAAATAGCAGATTTGAATTTTTTTTCTTCTTGTGTCATCATTTTGATTTCAGTACAGGTGTACTATTATCTAATCTTGTGACAGGGTTTAATTAGAGTTACATCATATTCTCAGAGTGAAAGTTGATCGATTTATCAACTTGTTTATTTACTGAGGAGACCACTCCAGTGGCATAATGATTAGAACAACCGACTTGGATGCGGAAAGTCGTGGGTTCGATTCCCGGCCGAGTCATACCAAAGACTTATAAAGATGGTACTAACAGCTGCCTCGCTTGGTGCTCAGCATTAAGAGGTTAGTATGAGACAATACTGTATTCTGACACTGTATTTGTATTTTGCAGGGAACTATTGTTTTCAGAATGACTGCTTGTGTATTCATGGATGTGTCCCCCTGCCACGGGGTTTGCACCAGTGTATTTGTCCAGAGGGGACCAGACTTCAAGCTGATAGTACAACATGTCTCTCAGGTGACTTTCTTTATCTTTGATAAAAAATTATGAATTACCCTTGCTAGGCATTACCTCCCCTTGCTTGCCAGAGCTGCTACCAAACAAGTTTTGTGATGAAATGCTAGTTACGAGTAGAAATGTTACTCCAAATTGCATTATTAAATTTCTGCAGATTTCAATTTACGTTTCATGTATTATAATATTAGACTACCGTATTTCATGTTATTTTTCGTACACAAAAAAATAATTATTAATTTCAGTGTACGAAAAATTATATGTAAAATAAATAATTATCATTCAGTGGTACTGACTGTGTACGAAAAATAAAGGGATCATACCTGAACAAGTTCTACAGAACACATGCTACTCGACAGCCTAATGGTACAAACGTACAAAGTAAACGTATATTTTCTGTCTCATTCTGTTCTCAACTCAAGAATCTAATTACAATAAAAATAAAAGTACTAACAGATTTTTGTTGTTATTAGTGAACAAGAGAGAGAGAGAGAGATAGGATTATGTCTCAGTGTGCAAGCTCGTCTGTATTTAGAGCATATGTAGCTGTTATGTTGTGTAATGTTGGGAAAATGATGAAGACGGTTTGAACATGTATTAGTTATGGGTATTATTTATTGGTAAATTATATGCAACGATACAAGTCCACATTGTCAAGTAATTAAGTGCAACTCGTATTTTTACAGCAACAATAATCTCATTATCAAATTGCAATAAAAAAATAAAGAAATTGAAATTATGTTTTAGTTAATGCGCGTGAGCACAAGCGCATGTGTTGTGTGTGTGTCTGTGTCACAGAGAGAGAGAGATGAAACAAAATTTTGTCAGTGTATAAGACCATATTTATGCAGGGTGGTTTTTATTTGTAGCTTTTGCAAAGAGAAAAAAGACTGTTACCTGACAATTGTGATAATCCTCAAGTATTACGACCCTACTATATTCCATTATCAATAAACACCGCTAAATCAACAATTCATTCTTGTTGTTTTAATTACAATGTACATTGTCACAACAACCACATGGCTATGCAGTGTTATTTACACAGTAATTAAACATGTTTAGAGCTTTGGTTATTCTAGTTGATACCAGATTGAGGGCAAGAATCGACAGAAGAGGCCAAGTCAGCTAGGCTGCCAGTAGGGAAATGAAAATCTGTCAATGTGCTATTGAAGCCATTGTCCATACAGCATATGTTATGAGGACAAGCGATCATACATATTACTTGTTCGAACTCGCCAATAAAGATAACAGTGGGGTATATCGTAGAATATATTTGCAAAAATAATGTTAATCATATCCAAGTCACAACAGAACAACCACTTAAAAAATAGTATATGTATATATATGAATCGATTTAATGGAGTCTGTAACTTTCATATTTACTATAAAATATGACAAGATTTTTATATTTTATGTTTGTATGACTATAATGAAACAATAAGACTAGTTGACCAATGTTCTGTGGTCTTCACTTTAGCATGTACTGAGATGTAATTTTTGTTGGATAAGAAAACATCAAAGGGCTTCCGAACTCATTTTAAAATGCACATGGTGTTTTGTTACAGTGACGGACTTAATAAGGAGAACTAATTAATGATAATATTTAAAGGTATGGTCTGTGAAGTCCTTTGTCCATTTGTTAATAAACACCAGTAGATATTGTAATGACAATAAGAGAGCTTATGCACATGAGCGCCCACAGGATTTTTTGCAAAAGGGGGGGGTCAGTCAGTCACGGCCAGAAGAGTTAGTATAGTAAGCGGTCTGAAACTAAAGCTAATATTTACTAAGAATTTTGAACAGAATCTTGTGACATATTTTCAGCTTCATTTGCATGATTAAACTTGTCATAATTTATATTTGCAGTATGATTTCCGGGTGGGTCACGTGACCCCCTTGACCTATGCTGTGGGCTCCCATGCTTATGCATCAAAAATTGTATTTTCTCGCCAATAATTATTAATTTTTGTAAAAACAAAATGGCAATACGCTATTTTTGATCTTTTTTGCAAACATAAATCTTCTTGGTAGAAATTATATGTCCGATAATTTAATGGAATTTTTTGAAAAATACAAAGTGATATGTACGAAAAATTATGATACATTTAAATAATTATTATTTTGATAACTGAATTGTGTACGAAAAATTAAAGGGTTTAAAAAAATACAGGAAAATATTTCCCAAGCCGTCATTCCTGGGATGAGTGAGTTGCAAGAATTACTTGTCCCTGTCCTAATTATACTGAAAACAGTACACTTCTCTGCTACACTGCTTACACTTTTACTAATGAACCACAGATACCTGATGCAAGATTGACACTAAAATGGGTCTGAACCATTTAAACATTTTGTTCTAATACATGGCTCCTTAGATAAACGTATAATTAGAAACAAGGTTTGTAACTCAAGAAATTGCAGTTGCATATATAGCCCATGATTTCATAGTAGTTTTCACATTTACAGTGAAACTTTACAGTAATCTAAGTATCAAAAATTTCATTTTCAATAAGTTATATCACATCTTTATGTGTTAGATATGGGAGAAGTGAGGAAACAGAGAATGTGAAAATTTTATTATTTTCTTCAGGTCAGACATTGTTGCACTTTTTTCATTGTTGGATCTTTTTCAGGACAGTGCAGTTTTGTTAATTCATTGTCACCCAAGTTAAAGATGCCTGAAGATATTTATATAAGTATGTAATTACTGTTCACCAGTAAATTGACCATAACTTGTTTTTGAAAGAAGAATTCCAACCATCGTAGCCTCCACCAACTTTTGTAATAAATGATCCATCTTGGTAAAACCTCCATTCTAGAGAGCTACACACAGGTGTCATATAAAGAAAGATTGCTGATTGCCTAAAAAAAAATTGGAAGATTTCTAGGTCATTATTCCAAGTAGATTTTGACCAATCAGCTGTTATCTTGACATTACCTGCTTTATAAATAGATTGCAACAGCATACATTGTTTGAAAGGTAAGGACACTTAAAGTACTCATTTCAGATGCAAAATGGCTACATTTTTTTGGTAAAAAGTAATTACATGCTTGTAGAAATATCTGCTGGCATCTTCCTTTTGGCATAACCATGTGTCAATAAAGCTTCAGTCTTGAAAATACCAGTGTCCTGGGGCAGCTTTAACATTTCCTGACCAGATGAAAAATCAAAAACTTTTGACATTCTCTGTCCCTTAACTTCTCAGAGGCCTGACTCATAAAGCTGTGTGATAACCCATTGAAAGGGAATCATTCTCCACATCAGAATGATGCAGAAATTACTGAAAAGTGTCACTGTCAATGTCAACATCATTATGAAATCGAGGGCTTGGTGTGAAACTGCAACGTAATATTTATAATATTTTCCCATTTTAGAATCAAGCTTAAATCCGGTACCTGTGTGAATAAAAACAAGGCAAGTTAGGCATGGGTTATTTTATTATGGATGTACGCTGAACATAAAGTGATGCTGAACTTCATTGCTTGTTAAAGGTAGAAAATACACTCAGATTTGTGAATCTGCATCTATTCTACTCACATATAAGCCTGTTTGTATATAAGCTGCCCCCCCCCCCACTCAGTGGGTAAAAACATTCAAAAGTGCATGACTGCACATAAGCTGACCCACAAGTCCCAGGTAGCATCGCAAGATGCGCACACAAAGTTCTAAATACGTTTATTTAGACAAACTTATATTAGCAGAAATTATGCTCATTTATATTAGCAAAACTTAAGCTTATA